>JAUJYZ010000902.1:0-175266 GCA_033675265.1 Actinostola sp. cb2023
AGAGTTGAGGACGTATATTTAGGGTAACAATTCGAAAACCATAGCGCATACGAGACACATAGCGAATACTTAAACAACTCGATATGCGAATAATACTGCAACGATATATATCAAATCGAAATATATTAGTTTTTGTTTCAGTCTGTTATTTAGATCTTTACTTAGTACTTTTCAAAATGTTTTATGTATGGCTGTGGGATGTAATAATGACGTCAGAAGAACGAAAGGCATAGCTCGCTACCATAGTCCTTCCCAAAGATGAACAGCTGACGAAGGAATGGCTGGCGAGTCAAACGAGTAACCCCCCGATCTCAAAGAATTCTTTGTTTGCTCGGAGACCATTTCACTCCTGATTGCTTTGAGACACGAAACCTAAAGCACACTTACAGAGTGAGGATGAAGACAAATCTGAAAGCTGTGCTATACCGCCTGTGTTTTCATATGCCCGCCCACCAAGAAACCACGTATTTCTACCAACGTCGGATTGAAAGACTACAAATTATATAACGTTCGCACTTCCAAACACTTGAACAAATGGCATACCAAGAACTTTCTGATGTGAATAAGACTATTTCTGTGCATTTTGATGATCGAAGCTCGTGGAATTTTGCGAGGTGTTTTTAATTTATTCACAACGTGATATGTTTGTATAAACATTTATTTGAATGTAATGAAATTCATTAACATGATTGACAATGTTTTTATATTTCAGTTATTAACAGACTGTTTGGTTTTATTATTTTTAGTAGCTGCAGTCCGCTCGAAAACAGTGCACTATCACCTGACCTCATCAATGTTTTGGAGGCAGCTAGTCCTTCAACGTCTTCTGTGGGACAGGACATTTCTATGCCTGTAGAAGTAGAGGCAGGTCCTTTAACGTCTTCTGTGGGACAGGAAATATTTATGCCTGTAGAAGTAGAGGCTGGTCTTTTGAAGTTCCTGTCGAACAGGTCATCACTAATATGACTGAAGTCAATGAAGAAAATTGTAAATCTGTGCAAGTTGGGGCTTCAGAGTACCAAGATAAGATGTGCCAGGCAAACATGAAAATGGACCATCAGCTGATGAAATGCACTATTGGTACTCAAACTATCATCAAAGAGTTTTGTGATTCAAGTACACAAACTGAAATAATGAATTATACTGAAAATGTTGACAGCGATGATGATATATCCTCGTCTCAAGAAACACATTACCCCCCTGATAGTGAGGCGTCCATATGACCTCAAAAGAAGACATGCATTACCAATGAAGAGTCTTCAGAGACTGATGATTCTGAAACAACTGTCTCAGCTGACGCATTAAAACCACAAGATGAAAAAAAGTTTATAATTTTTGAGAGTGAACTGTGTAAACTCTTCCAAAGATGTGTTATGTGTGGTGCACCTGTCCTTGAAACTGAGAAATCTACTCAAGGATCACTGTTATTGTGGACATGACCTGTATAAACAATCATACTTTTCCATGGCAAAGCCAGCCATTAATCAACAGAATGGCAGCGGGAAATCTTCTGCTTTCTTCTGCTATTTTATTAAGTGGTGCTACCTATACCAAAGTATCCACCATAGCAGAAATAATGAATTTGCAATTCTTCAGTGAAAAATCATTTTGTGACATTCAAAATGAGTACTTATTCCCAGCAATAAATGACCACTGGCTACAAGAGCAAGAAAGTATTATCGCAGATGTTGGCAACAAGGATTTATGGCTGTCAGGTGATGGACGGTGTGATAGTCCTGGGTACAGTGCCAAATACGGAACCTACACAATGCTTGATCAACACACAGATAAGATTGTTGATTTCCATGTCATTCAAGTGAGTGAGGTTTCTAGTAGCAATGCCATGGAGAGAGAGGGATTCGACAGATGCATGACCAACATTGGAAACAAAGGTGTCAAAATTAAAGTTGTAGCAACTGACCGTCATATTGGAATTGCTGCTGACATGCGAAGGAACTATCCCGACAAAACCCATCAATTTGATGTTTGGCACTTAGCCAAAAGCATCACAAAGAAAATAACATCCAAGTCCAAAGAGAAACAATGTGATGAACTTATAAAATGGAGTAAGTCCATATCAAATCACCTACATTGGTGTGCTGAGACATGCAATGGCAACAAAGAGCTTCTGAGAGAGAAGTGGATATCTGTGTTGTATCATGTGGCAGATATCCATTCATGGGATTCAGCCAACCTCTACCATGAGTGCCAGCATCCACCCATCCCACCTGATGTCAACGGAGCCAAAAGGTGGCTCCAGCCAGACTCTCCTCCACATAAAGCATTAAGATCCATCATCTTTGACACAAAGTTGCTTCAAGATGTTCAGAAACTCAATCTTTGTTGCCATACTGGTAGTCTTGAAGTATATCATAATGTCTTGACAAAGTATGCTCCAAAACGCCAACATTTCTCCTTCAAAGGAATGGTAGCAAGAACACAACTGGCTGCCATAGACCATAATGCGAACACAGGGAGGGAACAAGCGCGGGCATCAAAAGGAGCCAATGCCAATGAACTGCGCTACAAGCTGGTTTTCCCAAAGCGCACCAAGGAATGGGTTGCAAAGCCAGTCAAGGAAAACACTACAAGAGACCATGTCATGCCAATTCTTGACAAAATTGTAACCAGAAAAGAACAGCCAAGAGCCCAGCGCAGTGCAGGTATTGACACCGAACACATTGCTGCGAACATTGCAAGCCATGCCCGACCACCCAGACAAGAGGTTATTGCTAGATTAACCACACGTTTTACAAATAACAATTAAACCTAATTTTTTTATTATAATAATCAAACTGACAGCTTAATTACTATTTGTTAAACATGTGGTTAACTTATTATTATTATTACTTAGTAGAGTGCAACCACTAAAACTGTGAAACAGTACAAACTATTTAGTGCTAAATAGCACCAATGAAACAATAGAAAACAAAAGACATTGCACTATTTAGTGCTAATTTAAAGTCAGCACTGTTTCATGGTTTTAGTGTTTGCACTCTAGCAATATATTCTTCTTGGTGATTACAAATGAATAAGGGTAATAATATTAATTATTATTCATTCTTATTCACCGAGAAGAGTATATTGTAATCACATGGGATAATTTCCCAAAGTAAACCTTTTGGAAAGACTCAATGTCAGCCTGGTAGAGCTGGTTGAGGTTCACAGTGAACACTGGCATTCTGGAAGAGTTTATTACTTATTATGTTGACATCCACAAGCAGGTTAACATCAGGGACTCTTATCAAGACTGACTGACAGCTTTTCAATGAATTTCAAAGTTTATCAATATACACCGATTCTGAACATGGTTATTCAAATTGGTCGCAATGTTCGGAATCGGTGTATTAATTAACAGCAAAAAGTATGAGGTCACGTGACCAGGACTTTGGATATCCCCGGCAAGAAGTTAGGGTTAACTGAAAAACTAGGGTTAGGGTAACAATTCAGGCTTAGGGTTATTTTTTTGCCTTTGAGTTAAGTTCTGGTAGCTGGGTTCAATTTGACTGAGGCTGTCTTTGGGGCAAGGATTAGTCATGTGACAAGCATCACTCCCCCTGGATCACCATAGTGTGAATGTGGACATTGGTCTGACTAACATCCATGGCAACTACTACATTGTACTTCTCTGAAGTCAAAATTTCACGATGACCACTCCCACAACTTTGACTTTTTGACCTACATATATGGCATTGGGCTTTTGAGGTCTGTAACAAACACCCCCCCCCCCCCCCCCCCCCCCCCCCCCTCCCCCCCCCCCCCCCCCCCCCCCCCTCTCTTCAATCTTCAATCAAGCAGTTTGAAATATAAGTTGGCATGTATAATGGGCTTAGGTAGACTTATTGTTTTGCATAGTTTTTGATATGAAAATGTCAAGTCAGTGAAAATAATAATTTGTATTTAAATAACATGGTAGAGTGCAAACAACACAACCATGAAATAGTACCATTTAACAATAATATTAGACTATGAGTTCGAGTTTTCTACGAGTCAATAGTCAACGAGACGCATAGCGTCGAGTTTACTATTTGAACTCATAGAAAACAAGAACTATTCTGTACCTTTGAATTTATATAACATTTTTTGATTTTTCGCTTTGTTTTTATTCAAAATGCCAGCTTTTTCGCTACTCACTATCTATCACGCAATCGATGGATACATGTAGTCTACATATAGATACATGTAGTCTAGTATTATAATTCAAATATTTTTAAACAATAAAAGACTAATTTGAAATGTTAATCTCTGCCTCCTTGAACCCTGTGTAGTCTCCATTTTCTTCAGGGAAATGTTCTCTTATTGATAAAACCACACAAGAAGGTATAACCCTCCTCCTTTTCTTGCCAAGCATTCCATATACCCACCAGGTAAATTGTCTATAGGCAGCCAGCCTCCATGTTCTGAAATAAAATGGTAGTAACAACTTTAATATAAGGTGATGTAGATATATCATTATAATAACTGTGTTCATCATTTAATTATAGCTTTCAAATGTTTCCAAATCTTTATTCGATGTAGAAGGAAAGAGTCTTAGGATATAAAGCTTTACCGGTTTGTGATAGGATCTGGTACTGGATTCAATCGAGCATTGTTTATGGCTACCAATGCTGTCTTTAAAACATCTGTGTCGAGGCACACAATGTCGAACTTATTGTGTTCTGTTATACAGTCCACACCTGAAACGATGATAGAAAGAACCTATATATAAATTCAGTTTCCGAATAGAAGATTTCAAGTACCTGACTCGTCAAATTTGCTATTGAGTTCGTCTAATTCCTGACAACAATAAACACTCGTCATCGGTGGGCATTTCGAGGCAGTTTTCGCACAAACACCAGTCTCTTCTTCCAATTCTTGACTCGATGTCATTAGAAATATCTTCTTCTTCTATACTCTGGTCATGGCTATCCAAGTTTTCAATGTCTTCAGCCGAGTAAGTGGGTTCGAACTGAAATGGTTGAACACCCGCCATATTGCGCTACGCTATGCCAAGCGAAAAATGCGTAAATTTGATGATTTCAAACTGGATTATCTCGTTAACTAGTGCTTACATGCACAAAATATTTTTTGGATATTGATCAGAAAGGTATCTACTTTTCAATAAAACTAGGTCAATTTTAGGCTTCAGTCAAGCCATATGACCGCGCAAGCCTGGGTACGAAGAAGCGAGAAATAATAAAAGTCCACCGTGGACTTTTATTATTAGCGATGTTTTCAATCCGTTTCCATCGACATTAATCATGTTTGTTCAAGCGTCTAATGGATCACTAGTAATTATTCAAAGCATGTTCTTCATTTTCAACAATTCCTAGTGGAGATTATTTCATCTTAGAACTGACTTTGAAGCCGTTGAAAAAAGTGTCGAACAGCCGTAGAGAGAGTCAGCCCGCCATCATCCTCGAGTGAAGAAAACCGAATTGTAAACCGGCAATTCTGATCGATTGCGAAGGAATCTTGATCATCAATCGTAGGTGCAGTACTGTTCATGACTTTTGAAGAGAAAAACTCACGAAGAACGACTTGTAAACCCGGTGAGCTTCCCACCATCTATTTATGTGTTGGGCTTCCTGTGTTTTATTTGATCAGCCGTTGGAAAATGATATCGCCGTGAATTCACATCTAGAATTCAGTCCTTTTGATATATTGAAGTTCTAATATTGCTTTCTAAATAAAGATTAGTATCTACATGAGTCCTGTAGGTCATTTATTTAGCGATTAGAACGGTTTTAGGGGGGTTTTGTAACTCGCTACCGGGCAAGGTAGGCTTCTCAACCGAGTGTTATTGTTTTGATTTTTAATGCGCATGCGTGAGGCTTGACACTGCCCCTTTAAGGGTGGACTAACATATTTATTTCGACTGTTGCTAAGGAAAATTTGAAACCTCAAAAAAATCGTAAAATTCAAAGAGAAGAGAAGGGACTTATAGGAAGTGATTGTAAGGGAGAAAGCTTTGTCAGAGCATGACGTAACCAAATTACGTCACAATGACGTCATCAAAACAGAAAACGCTCTTTTTTTCCAAGGATTTATAAGATACTGTATATCTATGATTATACACTTGTTCTACAACACAAGGAGCAGACAACTGAGCATTGATTTGGTATTTAAATGAAAAATGATTTTTTTTATGGACGTTTTTTCGAGCTGTTTATAAGGATTAAATTCCATAACTTGTCATATTGTCTTCAGTTTTTAAAAAGCATGCTCAGCAATGTTGACTAGGTCGTTGTTGATATTCTAGGTTAGAAAAAATTAACCTTCAGTGACGAGAATCTGCGCATGCGCAGTGAAGTCTTGTTAAATTTACCGTTCTTTTTCAGCATTGAATTGTTTAGACAGTTCTCTATTCTGTCATTTGGCATAAAAATTATTATGCAGCAAAGACGTTTTGATTTTCCTGTTGTACCCAAGCAGGAGATGTGCGAATTGTATGACTTTTAATTCATAAATTGTATGCTTGCTCATTTCTGCTAAAACGAAATTAAAACCCCTAGAGAGAAGTAGGATGTTTAACAAGGCTATAAAATATCAAAAATTAAAGAAAAAAATCCTCAACAAAGCTAAAGAATTGAAGACATGTAAAACCCCATAGCAACGCGGTTGCATAGTAACGAAATATGTTAGTCCACCCTTAACTTAGTAATGATTCAGATCTCAACTGAAAGTAGCCAAGCGAATCAAATAAATTATCTCTACATGTCCCATTGCCAGAGCATTCTTTGGCCTTGTTCCATGCTGAATATATATCTCCCTTGAGATATACCCTAACCCGACTTTGCTGCCGTGATCTCCAACAATTTATTTGTTTCTTGCAACCCGAAGTTTGCCTTCGGCGACCGCCGTGAGACTGAGATCGTTTGCCTTTGGATTTGGACTTCGCACCAGAATGAATGAATGAAAACCTTTATTTAAACAGGGTATTCCCTTCAGTAACAAAACGTACTGCTATCAATGGGAGCCCTAATTAATATATAAATATAAAATATAAAATACTATAACTATTAATATATAGGAAGACATTTGGACATTAAAAGGGATCCAACATTAACTCAAAGCGGATAAAATATGCATATACAACTGGAGAATATACAAAATACGATCTGTCGTTACGATTCAAATCCAAGATGGCACTTGATAACTTGAAAAAGTGAGTCTCACTTTTTCAAGTTTAACACTAGTACCCAGTCCACTTGTTAACCATGTCACAGCCCCTTTAAAAGCTTTCCTTCTTGGCTATATTTACAATAGTTCCATGGGCGAAACTCTAAATATATAACACTTGATACTGCTAATTACGCATGCATGTTCTACCTATTTTCTGCACTATTTTCTGAATTAGTTCCATAAAATCTAAGGATGTTTTTCGATTGTACTTTGCTGTTTATACCCATTCTGAGCTGGTATTGTCGACTGTGGAAATTATTTTTTAAATTGTGCAAGTAATAGGCTAAAACTATTCAGCTGGATGACAATACAAAACATAGCTTTATTAAGAAGCCCGAGTTCACGTAAGCTAATAGAACCTCTAGTTCTATATTTTGGCCACTCGGCGCTTGGCTAGGAGTTCCAGCTGATCATCTCATCCGCCAAGTGAACGCTCAATGAGCGTCTAGTAGTTGTTAAATACTCGACGCTTTGCTAGGAGTTCTCTCGGACCTGACTGATAATGAGACGATGAAGCCGAGAATTGGTAGCTTCCAAATTGCAAGGTTTCTGGTTAGATTCCAGTCAAAGAACTACATCAGCCAGAAAATAGTGCTATTTAACCGAATTTTAAATATACAGTCAATGTCATTCACGTTGATAAAGAAACTATGATGAGCATAGACAGAACAAATGTTCAGAAAAAAATCAGTTGCCTCGAGCGGAATTCGAACCCACGACACCCCGATTTCATGACAGGTGCTCTACCCACTGAGCAACTACAGTGGAGTTCAAACTAGCTCAAAGACGCTGATTAACGTCGTCTGGCTAAAAAGAGATTAGCACTACAATAAATGTCATGTGTCTCTTCACGAAACAAGCAATTATTGTGCACGTGAAGCTGATATAATTCAAAGTATGCGTGACTAAACCAAATCTACTCGGCCATCTTGTAGAGCTCCTGCGAGGCCAGTACAGACAGGTTGCAAAGTCTTAGTTCATAAGTAATAAATGTATTTCGATTTTTACAAGGCATGCGATTACTCAGCAACCGCAACAATCAGCATTCTGAATGGTGCATCAGAAAAACACCTCGTAGAGAACTGGAAAATGTTGAGCAATTTGCGGCACTTATTGTTTTCGGTCTGTTTTCGAGTACCGTAATATTATTTTCAACTGTCTAAATTTGAGTTATCTCGAAAAATTAAGCCGTCATGGAAATACTGACTGGTCACGTTGTTATGGTTACACTGGTCGAGTGCTACAACTTTGCAATTATGCTTGCAATATTGCACAAATTGGCCAAAAGGACCTATTTTGTGTTCGGCGAAGATGGTCAGGCTCGTTTTAAGGGTTGTGACTTCCACTACAAAGATTGCAGAAACCGTAATCGAAACAAATTGGCATCAGAAGAGAAATAGATGTCCACCAACAAGCTGCTTCACAGCGCATCCACAGCGGCGGATAATCAAGTTCTAGAAGATCGCATGGCCCTTCTGTCTACACCTGAGAGAAAACACCTGAAGTGTTGGAGAGTGGTGGCATGTACGACGTCACCATGTTTTTCGCGCATGGTGTCCAAGGGGTGCTCCATCAACAAGTCTGGCTGAGATTGGCCATTCAAAATGGGCCAAATAAGGTTCAGAAAATATTGATCTCGTTACTGCTGCTAAAGAAGAGGTGGCTGAGTCCATTTTGCAAGAAAAAGCTGTTGAACAGTTGATGCTTGGTGTCTACAGTGGATGAAGTGGGCCTTATCCTCATCTACAACACCAGACACATGCCACGTGTATGAACTGTCAAAGGATGGAGGTGCACAATATAAGGTAGCAATCTGCCAAACACCACAATGTGAGGATAACAATGAGCGCTGTTGTTACACTGTAAGAGGTCAGATATACAGTCATATAATTTGGGTATACCCCAACTCGATTCTTAACTCGAACTCGAATTATAACTCGGCCATAGTACTTCCCGAGGAAGAGGAGTTAAGGAAAATTATTGGACCAATACATTTGAAATTCCATCAAGGGCAAATATTATTATTTTCATTATTTCTATTTAATCTGTATTCAGTAACTTTAGCGTTGTTTGATTTTGCTTGCTTTGCGCGAGCTTGTTCAGTTTGTTGCGCACGAGCTTGCTTGTTTGGTGGCGTAAACGTATAGCCGTTGTAATTAGATTTTATGCATTTAGCCCTGAAGATGGGTGCTTAGCCCGAAAGCTTGGCAGTTTTTTATTTAAACTAAGGTTGAAGAAACAAATTTGTTGTCAATCTATACTTGATCCAGTAAAGGTGAGGGCCACAAAACGCCAAAGTAAGACAACGATACCAACATATGGAGGTGTAGGGGAGGGGGAGGGCAAAATCAATACTGTAGCTTCGTTGAGTTAAGCATCGGAATAACACTGTTTGAACACAGCTCACGTGCTGTATTGGCCACAGGGGGGTCCCTCAATTGCATTTCCCCCTACACATCTCATGTGTACCAATATTGTTACATAACAGCTGATCACATATTACCTATTTCTTAGGCTCGGTTTTGAGCCCGTTAGGGTGTCGATTTCCCCCAAACCTCCCCCTACTAACGGCTGGGCGCGCGATCAATGAATCATGTCCGTGATGTCATAAATAAAATTCACGATTCTATAATTTATGCGAAATTATTGACAGATCGTTTGCCTCTCAAATTACATTCACGTGTACGTTTTACCAGAGATAGAGAAGTCGGGAAGTATGACTGAAAGCATACATTATAACGCCAAAACTAAAACTCCCTTGAAAGCATTGGACGAGGAAACAGACAAGAAACTTCGTACCAAAATAAGGGGGGAAAACCCAAGGGTTGGCAGACAATGTGTGCAAGTTATTTGACGTAAAAGTGGACAATGTAGAGCTAACTCAATACCTGTGTAGGAAATGTTTCCTAAATAAAAGGACATGCTTCAAGCTGAAAAGCGATCAAGAAAGTTGTGCGAAAGGTTTAATTAGTAGAACTATTCAGATCTTCCAACAGAGTTAAAGGAATGGCTCAGTCACCTCAAGAAGCTCCTTTGAGGAAGACCGTGAAGTGTCTGGAAAATATGGAGTCGCCCCAGAAGTTCAGCCAGAATCCTGAATTTCCAAGACCAGTTATAATTACCTCAAAATGTCAATACTACGATGAGAGCTAATATCCTACCCTTTAAAAAAACATGGGCGTTAATCCTCATGGACAAAGTTTTACAGGAATAGTGCCTTCGATGGTCCAATATGGCTTCACATCACTACTGGAGTACAAATCCAACAACAAATATCCAGGACGATGACATGCACTGGGAAGCTCTCAAAAACGGCCTACAAGACATTCCAATATATGTATGTAAAGTGCAGGTAGGGTAAAGTTGTATTGTAATGTTGAATCAGTATAGATTTTGATTCAAACTTGAATAATGTTTTGTTTACGTTTTCATACTTAGGACAATGGCAAAAAAGTATCTGAATTACCACCGTAATTACATCCATTTTGAAATCACTAGCATTTCCTGTAATCTGATTGGTTAAAAATGACGCGATTTATTCCCAAATCGCGCCTTTTTGAGCTCTAAATCGCACCATTTTGCACAGCCAATCACAAAACAGCCATGTCATGTGTTAGCCAATCAAATCAAAGAATCTAGAAAGCCATTTTGATGTTGAAAGGCTGTGGGTCTGATGCTGACTGAAGAGTGAGGTGATTTCCCACCATCTTGAAAATATTTTAAGTAAAACAAACAATTTTTTTCTCACACAAATGCTATGGAAGAGTTCAGTTACTTGCAGTTTTGTGATGATGATGAAATTCTGAGCAGCATCAGCCTGGATTTACCGAATTTGCAACAAAAGTGTGTCAACTTGTACTAAATGTACTGAACCAGAAACAACAAGCACAGAAACAGCTGCAAGTTTCTCCAGCTCCATTGATCAGTCAAGGTTTCCTGTTTTTACTGATGAAGACATCAATGAGCTGCAAACGCTCGCTGTAAATGCAAACACCAGTCGATCAACAAAATCGTGGATGAAAGTAGTACAAACGTGGTGTAATTCAAGAAATATAACTGAGAAAACTTGAGACAATTGAACCACCAGAACTTGACAAAATACTTTGCAGATTCTATGCTGAAGATAAGAAGAAAGACGGGGACGACTATGAGCCAGAGTGTCTGAAGATAATGCAGTCGGCGATCGATCGTCACTTGAAAGAGCTGAACTACTCGTGCAGTGTTTCAAGGTCAAGAAAGTTTCACAATTCTCAAAAAACGCTGCATGCAAAAGCACTGTCATTGCGACATCCATATTGCTCGAAGAACAACTCCCCAGCTGATGTGGAGTACAGATGGAGGTGCACGAGATCCAGTTCGTCTGTTCAAGCTCTGGTTGTCAAAACGACCCGAAAATATGAGAGATAATGGCTCACTGTACCTTTCCGTCATCAACCGTCCTAAACACGATCACACATGGTATGGCAAAATGAGAATGGGACAACATTTCATAGGAAATATCATGAAATCCATGGCATCACTCAGTTTGACAACAACTAAACGGATAACCAACCACAGCACGAGAAAGACTCTGGTGCAGAAACTGAAAAAGGCAGGCCAGCCGCGCCATATCATCAAGAAAATAACAGGACACGCCAGATAATCATCGTTAGATGACTACGATGAAGTAGATGGACATCAAAGAAGTGATCTGTCCCATATTATCAGTGGATTCACAACTGACAGTAAGACAAGTACCGGTAAGCTCAGTGCATGTCATTCAAATCCATCTTCAAGTTCTATTGCCAGCATGAACACCATAAACCAGCCAAGAGCACCTTTCTACCAGCCCAACTACAATTATACAGGTATGCCGATGTTCCATAATGTACTACAGCCTCAAATGCAAATGCCGATGTCAATGGCATGTTCAGGTTTTGGAATGAACGTTCCAAGCGCCAACAGCAAAGTAAGCTACAGCAACTGCACGTTCACTGGCACTGTGCATTCTTCACAGAAAAGAGATTCTCCAGTTCCAAAGAAACGTAAATATGTCATTTACGACTCAGATGACGAAAAAGAAACCTAAAAACTGCGAGGTTTTTCCTCTTTTGAACTGTTTAGTACTAGGTATGTTCGTCAACACGAGGAACAAAACAAAATGGCTTCCTTTATAGTCACATGACACTTTCTACGTACGTTATGACAACAGTATTATGCACTGTGATTCATCATTTATATATAAGTTCAAAACGTGTAAGATGTTTGTTTTCTCAAAAACACGTAACTGAATTTTTATTGTAAATAAAAATCACATTTCAGTAAAATGATATATTTTGTAATCGCGCGTTTGATTTCAGACCAAATTGCACTCCACTCAGTTCAATTACCATTATGAATTACATCGACTGGGAAAAGCTCTTTCAAGGGGATTAAACTACAAATCAATTGCCAACGCCGTTATGGAAAATCAGTGCTTGAAAAAACACATCCACGAAATTGTTCACAGAGAGATTTCTGATGAGGCAAGAAGTTTGTGTTCTAAGAATTATTTCCTGCGCAACACTTCGAAATAATGTTTGCAACAATTTCCATGGACTATTGTTCACAAATAATTAGACGAAAAGGCACCAAAAAGACATGGTAACTATATATGATGTGTCGTGTACTACCATGTACTACATGCAGCTTTTATTCTTCTGGTTTAGGATTTCAGTAATAATTGCAGGCATGTAGCAAGGTCGAAAATATGGGGGGGGGGGGGGGGGGGGGGGAGGGAGGGAGGCTCTTCTTCCACGCCCTATGTATTAGTAACATATAGATCAAAAACAGTTAAATTGGTTCCTGCATATAAAACAGCTTTTTTAAAAGCGTAAATATTTTAGCCTAAAGTTCCCGTGAGCAATCGGGAAAGTTCGGGCTACACTCGGAAATTGATCGGAATGACGTCACGATAGGGAGTCATTTTCGCGGGAAATATAAGTTGTTTTTCGGTTCGCAGTTCGTACGTCTTTTGCATTTTGTTAGTTCCTTCTCAGCTCTGAAATGCCAAATTACTGTGTTGTATATGGGTGTAGCAGCAGTGGGAGTGATAGCATTTCGATACACACGTTTCCAAAAGATCTTGAAACAAGAAACAAATCGATTTGTTTTGTCAAAAGATACCGGTCTTGTTGGGATGGCCCTACAAAACACAGTGTGATATGTTCACTGCACTTTACTGAGGAAGACTTCGAAGTGGACACACGAAGTAAAATAATGGGTGTTAAAAAAAGAAATACCCTAAAAAAAGGAGCAGTTCCTGGGGTGTTTTTAGCTTGTGAAGCTAGCCTCCTATGCAGACTTTGTGTAGCGCTTCCGGTTCCCGTCATTCCTCCACTGCGTCTGCTCAGACTCGAACAACATACCTTTGTACTAATTTGACCAATCAGAGAAAGCCCCACAAAAGCTTGTGGGTACGACCTTGACCTTGGCCGTCTTTTCCACGAACAAGGCAATGAATCGGCGATGCATGGTGGAGTGAGCGTATGGATGACTGTTATAGAAAAGTAAGCCAAGTTTTTCGTATCAATGAGTTCAATATTCATCAGAAAAAGCCCATAGATGCCATAACTTTAGAAAAGAAAGACGTTTCTAGAAATCTTCCCACTGATTCGGGAACATCGCTTATATTTCAGGCTATTCCTTTAATGTTTGATCTTGTCAATAACAATAAAGCGAATCATTGGATCATTACTACCATTTGCAATCAACTGTAATAGCGTACTGAAACTATTTTGACGGTTGATTCTAGTTTCAAACGTTAGGTTTGCTGGCGGCGGCTTCGTTCAGTTGACGTGAATGTTATGGTTTTGACATGCAATTTGTCGACGTTTGACAGGTATATTCTTAACATTTTGGCATGGGAAACTACACGTTTAGAACTCATCTTGAAACTTGAACCACTCTACTAAAAGCTGAAATAAGTTCTAAGTGTAGTCGGCAAGGTCTTTTAATCCATCAAGTCTTTCTAATATAGAGGGAATATCCAACAGACTCTTCTACCAAATATCCTTCAGGCTTGTACGATTTTTCTTAGATTCCTCTTTCTTGCAGTATAGTGTCAAATTTAAGACTTTCTTTGGCGTATTTTCTGTATTCACGCGATACATGTACAAACGTGGGAAAACAATTTGATTGGTTGATAGAAAACAATGTAGAAAGGAATGTTGTTCGAGTCTGAGCAGACGCAGTGGAGGAATGACGGGAACCGGAAGCGCTACACAAAGTCTGCATAGGAGGCTACTGCAATGCCAGCTCGTTCAGCGTTTGCGAAAAGAGAAAGACGGCGGGTATGTTTACATTTCATTCAGCCGGTGATTTGACACAGATTGTTGTCCGCCGTAAAGATCATGCAACTGAATTGTTAACACACATTAAAAAGTTGTGGATTTATATATCAGGTCCTGAATGGTTTATTAAATCCTGTAAATACCCTTGTAAATACCTGCACTGTGGGAAGTCAGCCCACCGATAACTTGAGTACCGGCATTGAAGACGAAGGCGAAGCAAATGTAAGATTTGTCAGAACTGAAATAAAATTATTAACATTCACTTTGCTGGTATTCTCTGTCACTAATATAGGAAATTTTCTATTGCATAGCTACAATCACATTCTGAATTAAATCGAGCCGAAAGTTTCCTTGGCCAAGCGTCCTTGGTCACTAACACTAACGATAAGGTAAATTTATGATTTCGAGCCCTAATCAGTGCAAATTATTAGTTTCTCGATGGCTTTACTGGCCTACTCAATAAACTTCTATGCACATTTTGGGGGGGATCTTTCTTCCAGGGAGTACAATGTGACATTCAATGTCGAAGCATTGGTTGCCAAACACATCTTCAAACAAAAACTAAAGGTTCGTTACTGATTTTTTCTTGTAAATATAAGTTACCTGAATGCATGAACATTTTTCTTGGTGCAATCGTATCACAGTTTTAATATCGTTTTAATATGCAATCGTTTGTTGTCATTTCACGTGGATAACCTTACTGATCTACAGCTGTAAACACTAAGTCCTCTATCATGGTCGACACGGCAACACCGTGTAACCTTTTAGATGCCGTTCATCACGAACCACACGACAACACTTACCTTTTCGAGGATTACGAACATCCTGAAGATTGTCCTCCCACCGACGATATGACATGGCTGATGAAAATGAACCTGAAGAAAACGATTACGAATTCACGTGAGTACCCGTTTTATATGATACGGAACCAACTACAATTTTCTTTTTTTTAATAATAATAATTCGAGATGGTTTTTTTATTCTCTCGTAATATTATTCCAGCCAACAGAGACCAAATTCCAAGACCAGAATCTGCTCGGCAGTGGCCTCATACCGAACGTATAGCTGATCAATTTATGCCCTATAGAGCTAATGTAGATGTTGGAATTCTGATTGGATTGGATTGTACTCGTGCCCTCATACCTCGTCAAGTTATTTCTGGTGGTAATGACAAACCCTATGCTCTCAAGACAGATCTCGGATGGGGGATAGTGGGCAAGTCTGTATTGCAACACCGACGACGTCGAGGAAGATTGTATTGGTGTCTCTCATAAAGTCATAGTCTATGAAGAACAAAGTACAGATAGCCCATTGGTAAAGAACACTTGTCATAGTAGCAGAAGTCATCGACCCAGCCTTTCAAGTAAAAGAAGAAGTTATCAACCCTCTTCTTGTAAAGAAAATGTTTGAATTGGACTTTTCAGAAGTAAGTACAGATGAAGAGGTATTGTCTCAAGAGGAAAGAAAATTTCTACAGATAATGGAACGTGGAATCAATCAAAGACCTGACGGTCATTATGAGATGCCTCTGCCATTCCGTGAGGAAGTTCCCTATTTACCAAACAACAAAGCATTGGCTCGTCATCGCTTAAAGAAGTTACAAATACGGATGAACAGTAATGAATTATATCAAAAGAAGTACACTGCAGCCATGAACGACGTCGTGCAGAGAGGCTACGCTGAGAAAGTACAACATTCCGAAATTGCTGGAGATAATGGAAGAACTTGGTACATACCACATCATGGCGTGTTTCACCCAAAGAAACCTGACCAGCTTAGAATTGTGTATGATTGTAGCGCCAAGTACAAGGGAGAATCCTTGAACGAACATCTGCTCTCTGGTCCTGACCTTACCAATTCGATTGTGGGTGTCCTTCTTCGCTTCAGACAAGAATCGTTTGCTTTCATGTGTGATATAGAAGGAATGTTTCACCAGTTCAAAGTTCACGAAGAATATCGAGATTTTCTGAGATTCCTGTCGTGGGAAAACGGCGACACAAGTAGAGATCCTGAAGGCTACCGAATGACTGTCCACCTTTTTGGTGTCATCTCCAGGTTGTTCTCCAGGTTGTTCTCGTTAGAAAAGTTGGTTATTAGCAAATCAAATATGATCGATATGACTGTTATTACACGTACCTTTGGTCATTTCACACTAGACTACAGGTAACAACTTGGAATCCAACATTCATATTTCAAAAGCTAGCTGTTGCTTGAGCTTCTCGCTGATTAACTCGACTGTGGAAGATTCTTCGTTCAACATAAGATAGATTTGGTAGTTTTCAGTTATGTTCCCATTAGCGCCAATGCTTACAACAATGAAACATTTTTTCCATGCACTGTTTGTCTTGGTCTGCATTGTAAATTTCTGTCTCTTCAACTGCAACTGTCCTGGAGGAGGATTTAATCTTCTTTGTTGACTTTGGACCGCTGAAGTGTACTGAGTGTCAATCGGATCTCCATTCACGATGTACCGTTTTCTACTGTCTACAACAAGTAATCCCGTTTCGTTTCTCAACAATCATCAGGTTACAAGTCTCTACTATACTGTGTTCCTTGTTTACTTCTTCTATGCAAGTATTGAGCACTCTTCTATGCAAAGTAGAGAAAGCTTGTCGGCCTATAGACGACATTTTTAGAACTGATACCTCAATGTATTCCCAAGGCCTCGAGCAGTTTCAAGATTTGTAAAAATTCAGTTGCGGGCAAGTTTATATGGCCCGTATATTTGCATAAATTTACTGGGTAATTACGGTAAATTACATTCGACTCCCAGCAAAGTTGAAATGTTCGTCTTTATTAGTTCTAAGATACACCGACTAAGAAAAACAAAAGGAAAATATTATTGTGAGTATTTCATTTGCTTTTACACAAAACTATGCATCATTTCAGTAACTGTAATTTGTGAATAATCTGTCAAAGACATTCCCTACCGTGGGAATGATGTGCTGTGATTGGTTGAAATAAACATCGAGACCAAGCTATTTTAAGAAATCGTTCGAAATAGGTGTGTTCGAAATAGCGTTTTTTTTTAGACAACCGAGTTTTACTGTTAATTGATTGTCATTTTATCGCGAGAATCTATGTTCTCATTTGTGATCTATTTTTGTATTTTCAAGGGGCCCAATTTTGGAAAATGGCACGCAAGGTGTACGTTTGTAAGAAAGCTGAAGTTAACAATTTAAAACGACAAAGCAAGAAACGCGGTGGTAGAGGAAGTGATGCTATTGAAGAGTTACGAAGAATGATTGGTGAACCATCTATTAACCAGAGCTTGGAGTCAGATGAGTCATCCACAGTGTCCGCAAGCAACACTATTCCTTCAGCTAAATAGACAACAGCTGAAATCATGAGGTGTACCATATGTCTGTCAACTGCCCACTTCCCAGCGGCAAGCTGCTCTGTGTGCTATGGGTTCACTGGATGCATACCATGTACTGAGCAATGTATAAGCTCAACATTATCACGTTCAAAGTGTCCATTGTGTCCCACAGCGAGAGTGTACGACGTTGTTCCAGTTATCCGACGACAAAGTTATCCGAGGACCAAGGTATCACATCTCTTCTTGGACATACCGTGCCCATTGCTGCACAACAAAGTAATGTCATTAATGGCCCTGAACCATTAGCTGACTGGGACTTGAACCTCTTACCTTTGGCTTGCTAGTCCAAGACCTTTTAAGAACCTTTTAAAACCACTTGACCATCCAAGATTTCGTTGGTAGTAATGCATTGCACATTATTAATAAACCTAAGCCTAAGATAAAGTCTCCCCTAATACTAACCCTAAACCTAACCCCAAGCTAAGGTACTTCATTACTATATAGTCTTCCCCAATACTAACCCTAAACCTAACCCCAAGGTACATGTACTTGATTACTATAATGTCTTCCCTAATATGTACTAACCCTAATTATACTTGAACCAATTCAATTTAAATTAAACCAGTTCAATTTAAATTAAACCAAAAATCATTTAAAACTACAACATATAAAATATGATGTTCCTTATATGTTAAATGTATCTCTCAGGGATAAGTGTACAGTCAGATCAATTAAGGACCCACAAAGTTATTTTCCTTGTTATGTCAGTTGATGCACCTGCCCGTGCTTTATGGATGACAATGAAACAGTTTAATGGTTACAATGGATGTGGAAAATGCAAGGCACCTGGTCAGCAATTAGTGATAAAATTAGGAGATAACAACACAAAGACCCAATGCCACATATACCCATTCAATAAACAGCATGCCAGCTCCTCTGGTCATGCTTCAGTCCCGTGTACATAATGAGGTAAAAGAGCAGGCTCTGGAGGCAATATCTAACCAAGAAAGTGGCATATCCAAGGTAAAATCCTGTAAGGGCCAATCATAGAAGATGGGTTAAACATACTGTATCTCACAACTGATTGGCTGAGAGCGTACTACAACCAATTCGCGATAGCGTGTAAACTTGACAGGATAAATATATCATATATCTGCTGCATCAATAATATGATAAAGATCACGACAACTTTTAATTTCGGCAGTGCTGCTGCCATCATCAGTAATTTACAGTGAGGACACTCGAACCATGAACGGTAGGACCTTTTTCAGACGTTTTTACTGCATTCTTTTGTAAGCGACCAATCATGAGTTAGATCGGTTTGAAGGATCGAATGTTATTTCGACATTTTTTAAAGCTTTTGGTAAAGGTCTGAAATAGTGGTTGAAAAGTAAAAAAGAAGAGACATAACTAATTTTATTTAGTATCACAACAACCTTGCTCAATGCAACATGAAAGTTTTATTCATTAGCAGTTACAGAATTTACACATTATAAATAAAAACGCAACATTGTCAATGGACGCAACATTTGTAATACATTGTCTATCAAAATACACTGTCTGTAAAGGTCAGTGATAGTTCCTTTTTTAATTTTTTTATTTATTACTGCGAGCTATTGAAGTGCGGTCCATAGCACTGAGATGGCCAGTGATAGCTGCCAGTGACATAGTTTTGGGGACTAGTGGCTTGCGTTAGTGATGGCGGCGCTTCTGGCTGGTTAGCGGGAGACTGCATAGACTGTGCTTGGAAGGAACAAAACGAGCTGCGATACGTGTCGATATTTCTTTTGTACTCTTCGATTATAGTAGGAAGTTGCCAATCCATTTGCTCGCTATGTAGTATTTGGTTTGACAATGCTCGCTGCAAAACTTGCAAGTCTCTGTCGAGCGCATAACGGTCGACATACTTGGGAATATTTTGTTTCTTTAGGCGAGGCCTCATAACAGAAAAGAAACTCGATTTCACACGTTGGCGAGAGGCGACAAAAACTTCATTAGTGTACTTTTGCTCAAGTTCTTTCAGCTCTTTCTGTAGCTCTCGAATTTCGTTCTGAAGCTCAGGATGTTTGTCGGGGAGTTTGCACACATTTGCGTCGATACACGGGTTGCGAGAACATTTTGATGTGTTATGACCAGGCACATGACAAATTCCGCAGGTTTTCTTGCGTTGTCCTTGATTTGACATCTTTTCCATAGCATTTCTTTTATATTCAAGTTGTTGTTTAGCGCTTTCTACTTGAACGCCGAGGACTTCTCTGTGTGTTCGATTGCTCTTCGGTCTAGACTACTGATCGTTGAGTCGTAGTTTGGCGCGCATTGGACTGATATCCATGACCAGTATTTGAATCCCTACAAGCACTGGTTCCAGTCTGAGCCCACTCCAATTTTTTGGGTTGTAACTTCTTATTAGAGTCCTTCGATTGTGGGTGATCATCTCCCTTTGATATCTTATTCAGTTCAGCCTCTAGTACACGTTTCTCTGCTAACAACAACTTGTTAGGCGATGGAAAGAAAGTATCCAAGTCCTCATGCTTTACATACTGCAAAGATCTCCTTGATCGAAATCCTCTGCTTTCAAAGTAAGGTGAAAACCGCTCAAGTTTCAGTCCTGGAGATAAAGATTTTAGCCACGAATGAACTTCACTAGGATCAGAACGTTCTGCCATCGTTTGCGAAGGAAGGGTTCAACTAAAGTGCAATAAACGTTTCCACGATGGCCACACAAAATTGGCGGGAATGCTACAAAGTGACGGATGGATTTGACAAACTGTCAATCAACATATCCACATTTCCTAAAATAACCCAATTAATTCGATGATATTATTTCAGCTACTCCTTCACTGATAGCAATTTCAGTTTCGTTGATGGTAAGTTCAGTATTTCTTCTAAGATAACACTTCACTTGATGAAAACAATACTCACAGGTATTGAGGTGAGGCGAATAAGCAGGTTGAAACAATACCCTAATCCCGTGTTCTTGCAGAATAAGGAGCGGCTCAACAAAGTTTCCGTGATGGAAACCACAATTATCCATTATAACAACGCCTCCAAATTCAAGAATTGTAGTTCCATCTGGTCTATCAACTTCGAGGGCTTCATCAAAAAAATTAAGCATCTCCATTCCATTTGAGGGCCCACGCAAGATAGCAAAGTAATCTACCCCTTGTGCTGAATGGAGCAAATTGATTGTAAAGTTTGCATTTGAAGCATATCGCTGTATTTCTATAGCTGGCTTGCCTTTGTGGGAAGTACCATAACTACGATTATCCGAAGTAACGATGACAAGTGTCCCCGATTAGTGTACCACTTGTGGTATGCTAGAAGTCTGACACGTTAATAAAGTTTATGTATGTACTGGATTCGTCAAAAAAGTGCAGTTTTGTGAAGTCCATCAGTTGTGCAACTTCGGAAAGATAATAATCAGTGTAATCAACAATGACCATTTTCATTGACTCTGCTGGAACCTGTGATATTTTCTTTTTTGTCATAGCGCAGTCCTCTCGTAAATATTTCTTTATTGCTGACTGTGATGGTAAATTGTGAGGTGCCGATACACCATATAGTAGTACGCGCTGTTGGATTTCCCTTGTATATGAACTTGGCTTGCATATTTTTTCAGACTCTATATATTCTACTACATCCACTGTGAGTTGTTCTCTCACTGGAGCTTTTCGAGGCTGAGGGAGGGAAGTGTTATTTTCTTCATAGTGCATTACGACTTTGTTCACAAAACCAACACTAACACGAACGTCTTCAGCAATTGCTCTTTGCGACATTCCTTGTTGATGGAGGTCGAGGATTCTTTCCCGGTTTATCTGGCGTAGTGTTTTACCATTACTGTATATACCATTTTTCTGATTGAAATTGACATTACGATCGCCTGAGAATAGTCCACAAGGATATAAATACATTGAAAGGGAAATTTGGAAACAGTAGGCGTAAAAACTTACCAGCGATAAATGCAGGAGCGTAGGCCATTTTGGAGGGAAAGTTACCCGCCGATTTTTATAAACAATGCAAACTCAGTCATGCATAATGTTGTGTTACCAAGTTTAAGATAGAGACTTGAATCAAAGACTTATTTGTTTGTTGATATTATCATTGTTTAATCAAAGTATTTTTAGACAGCCACGGTTTTGTGTAACAACATTTCCTGTAGTAATCGTGTAGGAATGCATGTTATCTAGTTTAAGGCATGTTTTCCCACACCTAGATTTCAGTAGAGTTTCAGTTACCGTCAAGGAATGAACATCGGAGTTTTAAGGAGATTCTTAATTGGAGTACATAGGAGTTTATACATTAGGAGTTCTTGTAAATCCACGGAGTCTGGATCAGATGTAAGTTATCTCTTTCTTTCCTAGTATTCGTTTTGCTTATTATCTCTGTAATTTTGTAGAAACTAGCCCTTCAATGTAGGTAATTATGTATTCATTTATAGTTTTTACCGCTGGCGTTAGTGAATCTTGGATGTAATAAAGACATAAAATCTCGCTGTCCTACTTTCACTGAGCTGGTGGTTAATACTAGCGAACTTAGCAGTCATCACCCCGTGACTGACAACGCCGGGAACGCGACACATAACTTCACGGAAAAAATATGCAAATCGCGGATTGAAAGCATGAGGATAGTCTATAAATAGCTACTCAATGGACTTTTATGGAGTTATGCCGTTTTATCAAATATATCGAAAATTTATGAGCTTCAAAACAACGATGCTAAGGCTAAGAATGACAATGTAGTTTTTGTGGCCTCTCGCCAACGTATGAAATCAAGTATATTTTCTGTTATAAGGCCTCGCCTCGCCTAAAGAAACAAAATATTCCCAAGTAAGTCGACCGTTATGCACTCGAGAGACTTGCAGCGAGCGTTGTCAAACCAAATGCCACATAGCGAGCAAATGGATTGGCAACTTCCTACTATAATCGAAGAGTACAAAAGAAATATCGACACGTATCGCAGCTCGTTTTGTTCCTTCCAAGCACAGTCTATGCAGTCGCCCGCTAACCGGCCAGAAGCGTCGCATTCACTAACGCAAGCCACTAGTCCCCAAAACTATGTCACTGGCAGCTATATATCACTGGCCATCTCAGTGCTATGGACCGCACTTCAATAGCTCGCAGTAAAACAAACAAACAAACAAAAAGGAACTATCACTGGCCTTTACCGACAGTGTATTTTGATAGACAATTTATTACAAATGTTGCGTCCATTGACAATGTATAATGTGTAAATTTTGTAACTGCTAATGAATAAAACTTCATGTTGCGTTGAACAAGGTTGTTGTATGATGCTAAATAAAATTAGTTATGTCTCTTCTTTTTTACTTTTCAACCACTATTTCAGACCTTCAGCAAAAGCTATAAAAAATGTCGGAATAATGTCGAAAAAATGTCGAAATAACGTTAGTAGATATGAAATGAGAGTTCTGGGCCCGGTACGTACCGGTACCACCGGTACAATTCCCCTAGGAGGTGACGTCATGCCGGTACGGAGCCTTAGTGGGGTATGGTGGGGTATATTGGGGTATGGTGGGGTATGCGCCACCTTACGTGGGGTATGGTTGGGTATGCCGTGGGGTATGGTGACATCATCAATTATTTTTTATTTTTTATATATCCAACTTGAGTTAAAAAGTTAAAAGGGACAATAAAATATCAAATATGACTAAAATAATATATTTCCCGAAGCATTTGTTCCGGCCGGCTGGAGTTCGTTACACAAACAAGTGACGTCATCGAAGGTCTTTTCCGCTCTGTTGATCTTTTATTGTTTTATAGTAGTTTGTAAACCCGCTTTGAATATGAATACTAATGTGGTACAATTTAGAAAACTTCCGAAAGAAGTGGCCCACCAACCACCCTATTTGTTTGGGTAAGTGAAAGTTTTACTCCGGTATTGTTTTCAACATGTAACTATTGTATATAGATATCAGTCAAGCACCTCTCATTTTATCGATTAGAATTTGAATAGCGCTGATGCAAGACAACGTAAACACTAGGTTTTTCGACAATTTTATTTAATGTTTTACATGGTTTTACATTATTCTTAATACTTCTGCCAGTTAGGTATTGATTTAATCACGGCTCTTTTAAGAGTATGTATGTATATAACTTGCCCATTTCAAACCATGTGATGCAAACATGGTGTTCTCTGGAGAATTAGTCGTTTCAATATGAACGAATAAATTTCAGAAATATAAAGGAACAATTCTCCAGAGAATATCATGTTTGCATCACATGGTTTGAAATTGGCAATTTGCATCTTTAATCTTTAATCGTTGATACTGCCATTTAGCTGTGGCTAATCCCGGCAGGAGGGACAGCGACCCCGAGATAACACACCAATGTTACAAAATACGAAGCTGAAGAGGTCTATTGAAGCATTTGCCATCGGCCGGCATCGCCAAATAACTGAAAGCTGACCAATGACAAATCACAATATTTTGTTCAACCTCGTCCAATAATTGCATATTATTGTACATTGAACTTATTGTTCCATTTTATGTTTTAGTACAGTGTTGAAGGAATATTAGGTCTTTCTTGGGGTTTTGGTCTGCCTTATTTTGATATAATCAAAGGAACTGCAATTGATTATATGCACTGTGTTTGTGAGGTTGTAGTCGATCAGCATCTGAACAAGTGGTTTGGCTCTGGAGAAAATACACTATTCCCCTGTTTTCTTGGAAAGAAAGTGAAGGAAATAGATCTGGAATTGGTAAATGCAAAGCCAACTTCAGAGATAACTCGTAAGCCAAGAAAAATATACGACAGGCATGAATGGAAAGATGAGAGTACATTGTACAACTTACATTATTATTTTAATATTATAATAATTTTTATTGGTATGCATGCAGGTACGTAGTAGTAATTCATGCTTATAAATAATATTAATCTTTCATGATACAAAAATAATTTTAATAAACTTTTTTTAAATTGTAGCATCAGAAGAAAAGCATTTCTGCAATATTATTATGTTCCCATTCTAATGGGAAGGCTACCCGAAGAATAGATTACCGCTGAATTGAGCACCACGCATTTCAGTAATAATTGAAGGAGTCCCTGCAAGAATGGAGTAAGTGACTTGTGATCAAAACCCAAATTCTCCTTTGAAATTCAAAGAAGCTCTAGTAGAATTTAGATTTTGATCAGAGATCACTAGTCGTTTCTAATAGAAAGTGAAATGCTGCGATGTATCGACTATTCAATTCAATGTGTAGTTCCTGATTTGGTTTGTTTGTGTGACTGATTTGTTCCCGTAGCTGCCACAATATGTCAGTGAACTCGATCACTGGCAGTCAGCGATAGCATGGCTATATCTCGGATGATTTGTCTTTCAAGGACATCCAAGTACATCCTGTCTCCTTCTTTCAATCATATGATCGACTGTAGAAGTATTCCATTGCCGAACTGGACATATTAAGCACTACATCGTTCTTGACCTTGATGAATGACATTAATGCTTTCCGCAATGAATAAAGTTGACTTTGACACACATGTATGATAAAACTGTAGAAAACAAGCGCTTACCCGGCATCGATTCATTCAAAATGGCAAGCTTCCAACTGCGTAAACCAAAGACTTGGAAGATCGCCGTTTTGAATCAATCGAAGCCAGCTAAGCGTTCATTTGGCAATCTTGATATTCCAAGCAGCGTGAGACTCGACGAGGACTGCCACTGACCAAAAGTACTACAGTCACAAAATCATCGCCAGCCCACAAATGAAATCCACAGATCGAAGTAGGCCACGACTAATAACGTGCCCAGTACCCACTCGACCATATCAGACACAGGGAACTCATCAAGAATAGTCTGCTGCTCTGCCTTACGGCTTCGCAGCAATAATAATAATAATAAGATATCATAATAATAATAATAACAATAATAATAATAATAATAATAATGATGCGTGGCTTTTATACCACATACAACGTCTGCACAAACAAAAATAAATCTAAGAAAGATTTACAAAAAAAAAATCAAATAATGCTATAATCTATGACTAGAGCTTTATTGTGAAAATTAATTTTGTCTTCAGTTCCGCTTTAATTGTTATAGCTTTTGATTAATTAGTAATTATTATTTACTTTGTAGGTGAATGGTTTCAGACATTTAGTTGCCAGTCTTCTACTTCTTACTGATAATGTAAAACAACTTGGTCCACTCTGGACGCATAGTTGTTTTCCATTCGAGCATTACAATGGGGATCTTAAGGATCTTTTTCATGGTACACAGAATATTCCTGGTCAGGTATTTGCATACAATACACAATGATTCGCATACTTATACTGTATAATGAAACTAAATGTATATATTTAATTTTATATAATTTTCACCACACCACACCCCAAACCAATATTGCTCAAATGATAATTATATATGTAACATCAAAATATGTACATGCATTTGTACATTATGTACATATTTATACACATATCAATTGATTCCATAATTGACAAAGAATTAATTGACAATATCATATGGGTGTGTCATTTCTTGGACACCCCTTAATTAACAACAAAATTAAAATTACATTTATAACTATCATTAGCTAATTACTGTTCTCTTCTTTTGTTGCTTCCATTTAATTCAGATTATTCAGTCGGTTTCTATTCTTCAGAAAATGCCTGAAGTAGCTGCAAAATACACAAAAGCGGAGAAGGTGAAATATTTGTACAACTCCATGATAAACAGATCATCTAATTGCAGGTACAGTCTTTACAACGTGCAAATTGGTACATGGGTATATAAATGTACCAGTAGTATGTACATATATTATCCAAATATACACAAACTGTACTCAGTAGAGTACAAATACGAGTACAATATTTGCCCATATTTGTACTCTAGTTATTTTTGTACAGTAAAAAACCGAGTTCAAGTGCCTGTTGCAATGGATACCTAAATTGCTACAAGTTTTTTTCCGTTGCTTTCTTATCGTAAACATGGCGGATTTTCCTGAAATATCTCCCGATGTTTTAGACGAATGCTTTTTGGAAAGTCTGCCAAATTTTGATATTGATTTTACCTATGATGAAAAAATGCTAGTCGCTGTCGATAATTCCAAAAATGAAGGAAATTCTGACAAACTACAAGGTCAGAAACTAGACCAGAAACAAGTTCAAGCGTTTATCAACGAAAACAAAAAAACAAAGACTGACCTTAATGTCTGGAAACGCTGGTGTAACTCTATCGAAGAACAAAGAGCCATGGAAGATATTCCTCCTGATTAATTGAATCAGCTGCTGTCGCATTTCTTCATGAAAATAAGGAAGCTCGACAACACAGAATTTGAGCCTTCTACTTTAACTTCTTTTCAAAGAAGTTTTGACCGCCACCTTCGTGATCATGGAAAGCCGTACAGTATCTTGACAGATAAAGTGTTTTCAAAGTCAAGAGAAACCCTGGAAGCAAAACGAAAACAGCTACGTCTCGCTGGGAAAGGTCGGCGTCCAAACAAAGCCCTTGGTTTGAGTAAAGATGAGATTGAAAAGCTTTGGAGTGAAAGACAACTTGGAGATCACTCACCAGGAGGCTCTCGTCCGCACAGTATGGTTAAACAATACAATGCACTTTGGTTGGCGTGCGAGAGATGAGCACCGTAAAGTTCTCCTTGGAGATCTGGAAGTTCGTGTTGAAGAGGGAGAGAAACTAGAATATGTCATCTGGCAGACAGAACGTGAGTCCAAAACCAGAGATGGTGGAAAAGAGTCGTCATCTGAGCGATATTTTAAAACCAAAATGTATGCAACTGGAGGTGATAGATGCCCAGTGAAAATGCTAAAGATGTACATATCACGGAGACCCAAAGAAATGATGAACGATGATGATCCTTTTTATTTGACGCCATTAAGAAATCCATCTGGCCATCAATGGTTTAAAAGAATGCCACTTGGAGTTCATTTCTCTTGGGAATTTCAGTGAAACTACCTGGTAAACATACCAACCACTCAGCCCGTCGCACGATGATCAAAACTCTAAGGCACGAAAATATCAGTCCTCTGGATATCAGTCAACTTTCTGACCACAAAAATCTCAAATCCATTGACAGCTACTCCGAAGCTTCAGAGGTACAACAAAAGAAGATGTCGTTACTGATCAGTAAGCAAACTGGTGGGAGAGAAGTCATGAAACCAATCCTGAATTGTGTTGACACAAAGTGGTCGGCCGTCGCCGTCGCCGGCTCTAGCATAACTGCAAGTCCTAGTGGAAAACAAGCTTCTACATCATTCTCTGGTGCTGTATTTAATCACTGCACGATTGTCCTTGGTCAGTCAAAATCTCCATTGCCAAGCAAACGTCGTCATTATGTTATCGAATCAGATGATGACGAAGAATAAACCGAGTTGTTTGGACATCTTTTGCACCTTGAACTTTGTAAATATCAACAATATGAGAACTTTGTTAACATTAGAAAGACAGTTTTATCTTTCAGTGTTTTTAAAATATTTCATTCACATTTTGGAAAACAAGAACACAACAAAAAAATTACATGTAGATTGTAGACTGTCAACGATTTCTCTGAATTCCAAGCTACCAAAATCTTGGTGTGAGACACTTGCCACTTGTATTTGTTCACAGCTTGTTAGATCATACTTCCTCTCCTTACCATTGTACTTTTGATGTTAAAACCTTGTAATTCGTTGTTTTTCACAATACATTTTTACTATTTAAAACACGATGCTTCGCTCGAAGCCACAGAAAACCAGTTTGACTTGATTTTGCTAATAACCAATCAACAGCCGCATAATTGACGTCACACGCCAATGGTCACGCATTATTCTGATAAACTGATTTTACGTTCCTTTTTTCGGTCATAAATGAGCCTTATTTTGCCAGTTCGCCTACGGCTCGTCAAAATACTGCGTGACTCGTAAAATATCCAGCCATACTACACATCAAACTGTTTAATAAAATACATGTACATGTAGCTGTTATCAATATTGTTATACTATTTTTATGGTCATCTTTTTAGCTCTAGGACAGAAGCAATTACTGAGAGTGATAAGGAACAACCACACTGTGATGATAAATTCAACTTATTTTGCATCTATATTGCGGTATTTCAAGGTGATAAACCAATGTATAAAAGCAGCTTGCTTATTGCAAGACAAATGCAATTGTGAACTAGCTGTATCATACTATGCTGTTGTGAGAATCTTACAGCCAGGTACTGTGGCAATGCCATCCTTACATGGTCGACAGATGACAGGCCACATCACTCCTATTGTGGAGACAGACAGGTGACTATACACACCCAGAATTGTACTACCGTACTAGCTTACCGTGCATGGTATAATTCCTGGTATATTGTCTTATTTGCATTTAAATTAATAATGGCAACTGAAAAATGTAACAATTATTAACATTCAAAGCTCTCTGAGTGGACACTCTCATAAGTGGACAGCTCTACTTATGGCCACCTTGACAAAACCCCACTTGATTGAACTATTATACAAACTCTGTATTTCCACAAAATATATGTTTACATTCCTGTAATCAGCCAGATCCAGTTACAGACACTTATCATGCTTCCTGGTGGTGTCTGCTTATGGGAGCTTCGACTGTATTCAATTTATGAATAACTTGATTGGATATAGAATGCCAACATTAATGTATGTCAAACAATTAATATTGTAGAAAACTGCAGGCTATACACCCTATGCATAAATCGATTTATGTAATTTGCATAAATTTGCAAAAACTGAAAGAATAACGAGTTAAGTAAAGGTAAAATAATAGATTGAAAGATCATCCACAGTTTAGTAATTACCCCAAAAGTGCATTAATAAAAATGAAACTATCATAAAGTAATAAGCGTTTGAAAGGTGCAAAATACATGGAAACGAGGCTGGTAGGCCCAAAGTCCGGTTTCTGGCACAAATCTTTGTAATTTCAAGTCACTATATCTTTTCAAGATTTCGTAGTACAGCCCTAAAATTTGGTGTGTTCATTTTTGATAACACTCTCTTCAAAGAGATGGTCAGATATTACTGTAACATATTCCCAATAACGAAGTGAATGTGATTTTACGATTCTACCATTTATGCATAGGGTGTATACCACTTGGTGATTTACATGTATGGAGGAAGCTCTAAGAGTAGATGTTGCCTCAGGAAATTATGTTTGCGAAATGCCGAACTCCTATGGAAAGGATTAGATTGCTATACTTACAGCTGGTAAGTTTTAATTATACAAAAAAATATCTGAGTAAAATACACATACATGTGTATGCAGTGTTACAAGTCAAGTGCTCTTGATCGATAGGACTTTCGTCATCAAACGAGTAGCTAGTCGGTGTGGTTTAGCCATATTTGATTGGCTGATACAATGTAGCATGTGATGGGCCGACTTCATTCATCATAAGAAATAAATTATTATAATTATTATTTGAGTTATTTTATGTGTCTAAGTTTTAAATAAGAATTGGCCATATCTAAATTACGTTTATATACAAAATATTATTTATTTAATGGCCAGTAATGGTTGCAACCAGAATGCTGTGCAAGCATCTGCAGTCACAACATTTACTCTTAGTCAAAAGGTAGAATCCTTTCGATTCAGCTGATGTTCAGGCAAATTTTGGTTCTGCAGGTGAAATTTGTTCACATTTCATTATTTTCTCCTCAAACCAACAAAACAAGAGTGTGTTAATTCAGATCCCACTTCCAAATTAAGACACTGATGAATAAAAGGTCAGTTATAGAACTGATGTTGTATATCAGATCGGTTTTAAAGGTCCATGTTTGCACCTGGCCAACGAAGCTCTACAAAACCTAACGAAAAGTATGGCTAGCAAAGGAAATGATTCGGCAAAACGTAAGACTAGACAGAGTAGTGAATCAAGCAAAAGTGTAGGCAAGTCGCCAGTCGATAAAAAGACGAAAAATGACTCTTGTGACGAGGATGAAGTTTTCCAAGAAGAAATTCACGCAAACATGAAGAAGATACTACTCAAATTAGACAAGTTAGACTCGTTGGAAACATCAATAGACAAAACCATGCAAAAGATTGAATCTATTGAACTTGGAAGAAGAGTTGATGAACTGGAATGAAATGCAAAGAGACTGAAAGTACTGTCCAAGACCTAATGGCGGACTCCAATTTCACTTCAGAGAGGGAAAAGGACATTTCTGACGAGGTAACTCGCTGTCTGGATGATGTCTTCTCGGTAAAGAAGGAAATGGAATATTTAGAAGCATATTCAAGAAGAGAAAACTTGATATTCACGGGAATACCCGAAACTCAAGATGAAGACACCGACAAAGAGCTACGTTCCTTCCTATCAAGTCAGCTACGAATGGGGGACATAGAAAACATCCAATTCCAACGGGTGCACCGTTTGGGAAGGAACAAGAGCGGTACTAGGCCAATAATAGCCCGATTCTTGCGCTACAGTGACAGGGAAAAAATCGCCAGTTATGCATTCCGACTTAAAGGGACAAACATGTTCGTGTTTCCTGACTTTCCTAAAGGAATACAAGACTCAAGGAAAAGACAACTACACAGGCTTAAAAAGGAGAAGCAGGAATGCAGGAAGGCCTCTTTCAGCAAAAGCAAACCCGATAGGCTGTACATTGATGGCCAGTTGATTCCAGAATTTGGATAACTGATCATCGTCAAACTGAACATGGTATGTAATTAGATTACACTCGAGCTACTATGCCACATATTTCTATTTACTTAAACTTCATCTACAGCCTATATATAAATATTTTGCCTTATCTATTTGGTATACTTTAGATGGCGTAGAGCTTTATTCGCTGTATCTCAAATAGCTTTCATACCGTGAGAGCAGCGAATCTTTAACTTAACTAAAAGTTATTTTGTCTTTTTGCATATTAATTTTTTGTTTTCCGTTTTCACTGTTCTGTAACTAATGAGTCTGTTTTGTAAAGTACTGTTACGCTTTTGTTATGTTTACCTTAGTCACAAAGGTTTGATATGGCATTGCGAAATGTATGTTTTTTTGACTAAAATTGCTTTCAAACAATGATGTTAGATAATTGTTCATTTCTCTCATTGAATGTTCGAGGGCTTCGTTCTCCCAGCAAAAGAAAAGCGATATTTACTTGGCTGAGGAATAAGAAAGCAGATAGTATCTTCTTGCAAGAAACATATAGCACCTCTGATGTAGAAAATGTTTGGAAAACGCAGTGGAGGGACAAAGTATTTTTCTCCCATGGGACAACACATAGTAGAGGCACAATGATTTTGATTAGAGATGATTTAGATTTTGAGGTTTCAAACACCATTAGTGACCCTTGCGGCCGATATATCTTTCTTGAGGCAACAGTACAAGGGTGTTTGCATTTGCTTGTTAACATTTACGCCCCCAACACACTCAATCAACAAGAACAATTCTTCACTTTTTTATCAAACAAAATGGATGAATACAATACTCTAGCGGAGAGGAATGTAATTATGGGAGGTGATTTAAATATATTTTTTGATGTTGACTTAGACTGTTCTGGGGGTAACCCTCAATTGAAAGATAAATCCATTAAAAAAGTAAAATATTTCATGCTGAACTGCGATCTAATTGATATTTGGAGAATCCGATATCCGGATAGGCGCCGTTTCACATGGCGGTAAAAAACCCCTTTCATACAAAGGAGACTCGACTTCTGGCTGGTAAGTGACAGCCTCCAAGAGGACGTTGATGCCGTTGATACAATTCCATCTCTCAAGTCAGATCATTCTGCTATCACTCTTAAAATTATTACCATAGAAAATTAGAAATGCGGGCCTTCCTTCTGGAGATTCAACTCGAGTCTTATAGAAGATTCAAATTATTGCGATCTTTTGTCATCTTATTATCCAAAATGGTTAGAAGAATTTAAAGAAATCGAGGAAAAGAGTCTTGTGGGATCTAATTGAATATAAGATACGTCAAGAAACTATTCGATTTAGTAAATCCAAAGCACGTGAACGCCGGAAAAAAAAAATTGAGCTTGAAAGTAGATTGAAAGAATGTGAACAAAAATGCGAAGACTCGCCAACTGAAGAAAGTTTCCGTGATTTCGAAATTGCGAAACTAGAATAAGAATCTCACTATGATTACATCACACAAGGGGCAATAATTCGATCACGAGTTAGATGGTACGAGAAAGGGAAAAAGAGGGGAAAAGAATAACAGTTATTTTTTGAGATTAGAAACGTATTAACCATAGTAAATCTTGCATTAGAAAAATCCATTTGAACAATTCTAATATCACTACTTGCAATCCTAAAATCATAATGAAAGAGTTAGAAGCTTTTTATGTGTCATTATATAATAAGCAACAGTCAGAAGAGGGAAATAGTGTCCAAATTGATTTGTGTAATAATCCTGAAATACCTCAATTGACAGAAGAACAATCAAATCACTGCGAGGGCAAACTTACAAAAAATGAATGCCTCAAGGCACTACTTACCTTCAAAAATGGTAAGACTACTGGTAACGATGGTTGAAATGCAGAATTTTATAAAACTTTCTGGCCGCTAGTGGGTGGTTTGGTAGTTGATAGTTTGAATGAATTCTACGAGGAAGGAGAACTCTCCAACTCACAACAACAAGCTATTATTAAATTGATAGAGAAAAAAGATCGAGATAAAACTCTTTTTAAGAACTGGAGACCGATATCGTTGATGAATGTCGATGTTAAGATAGCCACTAAAGCACTTGCTAAACGACTAGAATCCGTACTGCCACACATTATTCATAGAGACCAGAATGCTTATGTGAAAGGTAGACTTATTTTTGACAGTGTAAGACTTATTGACGATTTAATGTTTTATGCTAAAGAGCATAAACTAGCTGGTTTGATGTTAGCTATTGATTTTGAAAAAGCCTTTGATACGCTAATCTGGAGTTTTTTGAGAAAAGTCCTCCAAGCTTTTAACTTCGAAGAGTCCTTTATAAATTGGGTAGATACTATGTATAATAACATTCAAAGCTGTGTTCTGAATAACGGGTATGCCACTAGCTTTTTTCAACTTCATAGAGGAGTTAGACAGGGTGATCCCCTATCACCCTATTTATTTATCATATCTCTTGAAATGTTAGCAATTAATATAAGAAGCGATGTTAATGTAAGGGATTTTAAAATCAACAATCGACAAATCAAACTTAATTTATTTGCAGATGATTTAACTTCCTTTCTACAAGACAAAGATTCATATAACCGGCTTATGGAAATACTGAATTATTTTGGAACTTATTCGGGTCTTAAAGTAAATCGAAGTAAACTAGAAGCACTCCATTTTGGGGACGGGTCTTCAAAAATGGACGTTGACATAGAGCATTTACATAAACCTATGAAAATTAACGGAGTTCACTTTACCTATAACCAGAATATGGCTCTACAACTAAATTTGAAATCAATTCTCAAATCTTTGCAAAAAACTTTTAATCTTTGGAAATGGAGAAATTTAACGATACTTGGAAGAATTCAAATTGTTAAAACTTTTGCCCTGTCCAAGTTTCTGTATCGGGCATCACTGGTCCCCAATTCAAAGGAGGTAACTTGTAAAGGAAGCAAATAAAATAATATATGACTTCATATGGAAAGGAAAAGACAAAGTTAAGAGACGAGCTTTGATTCGCGAATACGAGGAAGGTGGCTTAAGCGTGGACTAACATATTTCGTTACTATCCAACCGCGTTGCTATGGGATTTTACATGTCTTCAATTCTTTAGCTTTGTTGATGATTTTTTTTTGAAATGTTGATATTTTATAGCCTTGTTATACATCCTACTTCTCTATAGGGGTTTTAAATTTCGTTTTAGCAGAAATGAGCAAGCATACAATTTATGAATTGAAAGTCATAAAATTCGCGCATCTCCTCCTTGGGTACAACAGGAAAATCAAAACGTCTTTGCTGCATAATAATTTTTATGGCAAATGACAGAATAGAGAACTGTCTAAACATTTTCGTAGGATTCTTTTCCGAAATCCATCAATTCAATGCTGAAAAAGAACGGTAAATTTAACAAGACTTCACTGCGCATGCGCATATTCTCGTTTTCAAAAACCTTCAAAATTTCCGAGCACGTTCAGTGAGGGTTATTTTTTTCTACCCTAGATTATCAACAACGACCTAGTCAACATTGCTGAGCATGCTTTTTAAAAACTGAAGACAATATGACAAGTTATGGAATTTAATCCCTAAAAACAGCTCGAAAAACGCCCATTAAAAAATCATTTTTCATTTAAATGCCAAATCCATGCTCAGTTGTCTGCTCCTTGTGTTGTAGAACAAGTGTATAATCATAGATTTACAGTATCTTATAAATCCTTGGAAAAAAGAGCGTTTTCTGTTTTGATGACGTCATTGTGACGTAATTTGGTGACGTCATGCTCTGACAAAGCTTTCTCCCTTACAATCACTTCCTATAAGTCCCTTCTCTTCTCTTCGAATTTTACGATTTTTTTGAGGTTTCAAATTTTCCTTAGCAACAGTCGAAATAAATATGTTAGTCCACCCTTAAAAATGCTAGACTTAGAATATCTTATAAACGCTCAAAAACTAGCTTTTCTAAGAGATACGGTATAGAAGAGGATAAACCTGCATGGATGTTTGTTTTAGACAGTTTCTTAAAACTGGTTGGAGGGTAGGCTCAGTATCCAGCCGCTGGGATTTCGTGCGCCCGCGATACTCTCCCCCTCACGGCTGGGCGCACGAGCTTGTCCTTTGTTTTTGTCAACCAATCAGAAATCTGCCCCCCAGTTTTTAGGGGGCATAAATTAAAAATGGCGTGATGGAGAGTTTTGATGCTTGTGAATATGCCCTTGGCTTGAGAAGTTTCATTTAGAGAGTTTTAAAGAAAAACAGCGTTTAGCTTTGAAATAAATTGTTCTGGGAAAGGATGTCTTCGTTGTTCTTCCTACTGGCTCTGGAAAATCTCTAATTTTTCAAGCTGCTCCACTCATATTTGACCTCGTGATATCGCCGCTAGTGTCTCTCATGAAATACCAAGTTAACTTCCTTTCATCAAAGGGCATTACAGTTGATTTCACACAACTTTGGCCGCTCCGATTGCGAAGTTCAATAACGATCTTTGCCGACTTCACTGTGAACTGGCTTGGTTCAGTGAACCGTGAGTAATGTTTGTCTCGAATTCAAATATTTGCTAGAATTGCATCTCAAACGAAATGTTTCAAAAAGTGTATTTCAAACTGCATTATGGAGATAAAGTCCTTTTATTGCGATGTCGTTCATCCTCAAAATCGACTTTCAACTATAGTTTTGATGAGTTTTTGAAACCATCGTGTTATCAGCTTCAAACACTCTACTGTGCCAATTTCACTTTGAAGTTCCGAAGTTCGTTAGCAAAGTTGGGAATTGCGAACGAACTTCGCAATCGATCGCAGCGGCCAAAGTTGTGTGAAATCCACTGTAAAGCGGCTTTTTTTGGCGAAGAGCAAGAAGATGAGTCTATGAAATGTGGCGTGTTGTGCAAGATTGAAGACACATTTCCTCCCAAAGACATCCGTTTCCTTTTATTTTCTTCCTGTTTTTGGCAAATGATACAACCACTCTGGTTATTTAGGACAAACAAATCGAGCGCGAATAAAGTTTGAGTAAATTGGATTTTCAACCGAATAGAATTTCACTTCCGTTTCCGTTTTTATATTTATTTATGCTAATTCTTAAATACGTCACGGACACGCTTTCGAGCCTGTGCGCCCAGCCGTGAGGGGGAGAGTATCGCGGGCGCACGAAACCCCAGCGGCTGGATACTGAGCCTAGTTGGAGGGCCGTACTTACTAAAATGTAACTTCAAACCCGATCTGTTACAAGGAATGCTTAACTCTTTGGTCGACTCTATTTCTTGCACACAAAAGAGTAGAAAACCTTCACGATATATTGAGTCAAATTATATGGAATAATGAAGTCATAAAAATAGATAATAAGTTGTGTTATTTCTTGGAAAACATTAAAATTGGAATTCATAGGCTTGGAGATATGTTGAATTCTAATGGCGTTTTCTTTGGATGGGAAGAATTAAAGGAGAAATGCCTTGAGGCCGATAATTATTTTAAATGGTTTTGTTTGATAAATAAAGGCTATTCCATATGAATAGCGAGAACTCAGTCTAACACAACCGCATGGAAATATTTTAAGCATCCCAGAATTTGACCTAGATAACAATGCTAAAATTGTAATAGAAACTCTGTAGAAACTGATATAGCGAAAGTCACATAAAAGAAGTTATATAAAGAATTTGCATCTAAATTGTATGTGGTGCCTACGGTTGTTATCCTCTCCATGTGCTTTCTAATAAACCTCGTTTACGTTGTGGATTTACCTACTCTTGCCTAACTTACTGGCGATAGGTAGATGCATTTATTCTAGAGTCTGTAGACTGAATTCTGCATCTCTATAAGGACTGGCAGTAACAATGCTATTAGAGAGTTCAACTTGTACACAGGTAGATGCAAGAGTCTACAGTAGACCGAATGCTGCATCTATATAAGGACTGGCAGTATCAATGCTATTACAGATAAACTTGTACATAGGTAGATGCATTTATTCTTGAGTCTACAGTAGACTGAATGGAGCATCTATATAAGGACTGGCAGTAATAATGCTGCACAGTATTGCAGCAGGGGTTTTGGCCAGTTGTACATTGTTAACTGCAACAGTATTCTAGCCGTCATAGACATGACATCCATGGAACTTTCTGAATTATCTTAATGTTGAGGTATGGTATGATACTTTTTAGAAATAAAAGCTAACTTCAATGTTAAAAATAATGTTTTGTTTTTGGAGTGTGTATTCAACATTTTTAAACTTCTTGTTTCCTGTCATAGTGCACGTGATATCACGCATCCCAGTACCTCTCAGTATTGATGCAATTAGCTAGTGGCCATCGATAAGTATCGTTATTATCCAAATATACATAGACGAGTAAAAATATCGCGCGAGTAGGACTGGAGCGAGTAAAAATATCCAGCGATATGTTTACTCGTCTATACCGGTTTGACAGGTTTGAGTCTGAAAGAGTTGGGAGAAAAAACTTTGCAAAAAGGAAACATGGCCGGTGTTTCAGACTTTGTTCCCAATTGGTCACTAGACAATTGTTTTAATTTATATGACGAACAAACTGACGACGAAGAATTGTTGAAAGAACTTGATAAGGTACTAACGAATCAAGCAGAAACTACAGACGGTTTGAAAACCACAGACACAGTCGAAAAAAGCGTTGTTGAAAAATTTCTCGATGACAACAAAAACGTAAACACGGCTAGAAAAACTAAAACTGACCTTAACGTTTGGCGTCGTTGGTGCCAGCCCAGGGATGAGACAAGAGAAATAGAAGACATACCTCCCAGTGAGCTTGACGGCCTCTTGTGCTTATTTTTTATTGAGGCGAAGAAGCAGAACGCCGCTGATTTCGAGCCAGGAACTTTGACGTCTTTTCAAAGGAGCTTAGACCGCCATTTACGACAAAAGAGTAAGCCATACAGCATCCTAAGTGACCGTCAGTTTTCAAAATCACGGGAAACTCTCGAGTGCAAGAGAAGACAACTTCGTCTTGCTGGTAAAGGTCGTCGACCCAATAAAGCTCTTGGGCTTAACAGTAACGAGATGGAGAAGCTTTGGCTTGAAAAACAGCTCGGAGACCACAGTCCTGACGCTCTCATCCGCACGATTTGGCTCAACAACACAATGCATTTTGGATGGAGAGCACAAGATGAACATAGAAAAGTTCTCCTTGGAGATTTGGAAATCCAGAAGGAGCAAGGCGGAGATGAAAAGGAGTATGTAATCTGGCATACAGAACGGGGTTCTAAGACAAGAACCGGTGGTAAAGAGTTTGGACCCGAGCGATACTACAATCCACGAATGTACGCGACCGGAAACGACAGGTCCAGAGTCTCCATTATACCTTGCAACGGTAAAGAATGCGAAGACTAACACATGGTTCAAACGCCAGCCACTGGGTGTACATTCCCTTGGATCCTTCATGAAACAAATGACAGCAAACGCTGATATTCCTGGCAAGCACACGAACCACTCCGCTCGAAGGACAATGATCACAACACTCCGCCACGAAAATATCAATCCGCTTGATATCAGTCAGCTCTCAGGTCACAAAAGCTTGAAATCCATCGACAGCTACTCCAGTGTCTCCGAAGAACAGCAGAAACACATGTCCCTTGCAATCAGCAGGCTGAAAAGCAGTGGTCCACGAGCAGCTTTGTCCACTGTAAGTGTAAACCAAAACCGAAGTACTACAAGCACTGCAAGTTCAAGCGTAGCCTGCGTAGCCAGGCTCTAGGGGAAAGAAGGAGGAGGGGTGGGGAAAGGGGAAGGGGAAAGAAGGAGGGGGACTGGAGAAGAGGGGGCGGAGAGAGGAGGGAGAGCCTGCAGTCACCTATTGTTATTTTTCGTGCCGCCCCTAATTAAAAATTCATATACTGATGTGTCTGGAAATTGTAAGCTGTCAAAATTAGCCAATCAGAACCTAGCTGAATATGGTTTGTTGACTTCCGGTGAAGTGTCAAAACACACGTGAAAAATTTCTCCAGCAGTTTTCCAATATGATGTCTAAATGGCAAGTAAATACGCTCTAAAATATAGCGAAAACTTACAAAACGAAGTGTGCCGTTTGTGTAATTCTAGTTTAAGAGTTGTTTATGGGAATTGTGTCTCTAAAAAGTCTTTCATCAATCTCTTCAAACCATCGGGGAGACAGGAAAGTTTAGGAGTTGTGTGGGCAAACTCTTTGCAGAGTCTTGGAATAAACGTCGAAAACTCATGCAATCTCTCCCAAGTCTTGTGCAACGTTTGTGGAAGAAAAATCAAGAACTTGTGTGAGCTTTTTAGCTACGTAACAAAAGGATTCGGAAGCTCTGTGGTGGAAGAAAGGTTTGCTGGAGCAAAACGGGCACTGTTGTCACCAGAAAGAAGCAGTCCCGCTAACCGAAAATCACAGCGAGTTCGTTCTCCGCTAAAAGAGCGATCAAAGAGCAAAAAATCTCTGACATTCACTCATAATCAAGATGCGAAAATTAATGAAAAACAACTTCAAGATCATGTGTTATCAAGGCTAAATATTGACGACCTCGATACTACCAAACCTGGTCCATGTGGTTCCCCTAGTTCTTCGGTCAAAGTAGTCATTGCATATCCAAATGGACGTGTTGATGTAAAGAGCGATTTTGATCACAACAGCCTTGTTATAATCAGAGATACTTGCTTGTCTCGGTGGAGATCAGTAGTGAACTCAATATTCCGTCATGAGTTTATCGCACAAGAATTAACAAGAGCCTTGGGACGAGAAGTTGACCGCGAATGTCAAAATTACTGTAAGTCAGACAGCTGCTTGAAATCCAGCGAACCCGACCAACTTGCTGTTTTCTCAAATAAAATAGCATGCGCTGAAATCAATATTCATTGCCCAATCCTCAGTTCCGTTCTAAGCAGTGCTTGCGGATTGAATGATGCCAAGATAGATGAGAATAATGCAGTCAATGCCATTGCACTCGCGACCTCTACACTCCTTCGATGTAGAAACCCAACAATGTCAGCCATCGCATATAGAATATCGACAATATTATCTCATAGTGGAGTGAGTTATCAAGACACTATTAGACTGAATAACTTGGGTGTATGCATGTCCCCCAAAAGGATGATTGCCTTGCAAGAGAAGATGGGCAAGAACTCGGATTACAAGCTGCAGATTTGGAAAAAAACAATCGAGAGTAACAAGTGTTCACAATTATTTCTGGAGGAGGTGGCGGAAAAGCAACTTCCCGAGAGAGCAGATGACGATATGGATATAATCGTAGATTTAGATCTTACAGAAGACACTATTAAAGATTACCACTGGTACGACTCGAGCATTTACCAAAGCACAATCGAAAAACTGGATGCAGTTCGCAAAGAAATGAATGAGTTAACTTACACTGATGATGTTTTAAGGGGGGCACAAACACAGCTGCAAAACGAGAGGTTGCCATTTTACAAGTAAGTGTTTAAATTAAGGATAATAATCGGAGTAAATTAATGGCTAATATATCTGGGTAAAGGGTTTTTAAAATAGGTGTTAATTGTTGTGGGATGATGCACATGGGGAGGGGTATGCATTTCAGTTTTTTATTAATAATTATTGCAAAAACAATAATCATTAATTAAGACTAATATTATCAATTTTGCTAGATGTAAAATGTTTAATGTTTTTGAACAGGTTAAATTTTAGCCATCTGCTTTTGTACAACAGAATTGTTGCTGACAATGTGGATCATAATATCTATGCTCGGGTACAGACAAAGGATCAGTCCAACCGCTCACTTCATTGGACACACCAATATGCATTATTGGAGAAAGTTATTGAGCCAGCCCTAGATGATACAACAGCACAAAAGTCTGTGGAAGACCTTCAGTTAACAGAACTACTACCAGATCACAATGTTCAGAATAACCTCAATTGGCAGTGGGCAGTGCTTGTGAGCAGAGTGATCACCAAGTATTTGCCTGCCTTTAAGGGTTTCCAAAGTGATGTCATCTATCACATTCCTCACAAGTATTCTGAAGAAATGGCTCAAAAATCTGATACTGTAAGTATACACTCTTACAAGGTTGTATTGAGGTACATGTATGTAGTCGAGTGCAATTTAGAAAAGCGTGAAAACTAAATAACTAATTAGCACTGATGAAACAATAAAAAGTAGCACTATTCAGTGCTAGTATTTCAAGCTTTTCTAAATTGTACTGTAGTCAGATTACAACTAAATTAAACAATAATATATTATTATTAAATTGAAGAACCATTGTCGGGTTCAAAATCATAGAACATTGAAGCTGAGACCGCTAGGATATATGGGTCAGCGGTAAATCAGCTATGGTAGCTATAGCTGTAGTCAGAGGAAAAATTTGGTGTTTATTGAAAGAAATGATATCTCTAAGCAAAATTCTACAAATATTCGGTAAATAAATTACGACGTGTAATATATGACTCATTTACTACTCTCCCAGGTATCCCTTGAAGTCTTAGCTTGTTATACTGGATAATTTTGAACCCGACAATGATTCTTCAATTTGGTGTATATACATACACTAAAAAAAACAAAACAAAACAATAACATAAATTTGGCACTGTAATATTATTTTTTCACAGTGCTCTCTTGATATGGAATTTCAAAATCCTAATATTGCATCAGAAATGGCTCAGATCTTAAAGAACTATCAGGCAAAGTATGTTCCTTGCACTACCACTAATGGAGACAAGACTGTACTAGCTAATGTTCCAGTACATGGTGATCAATTGTTCGAGGAAAGAGCAAGAAATGTGGAATGGGCTTTCCAGGATGGGGAAGATAAATTTGAAAGACTTGAAAGTCTTTTACCAGAACATGCAGATTGGCATGCAAAGGTTACACTTTACAAGGTATATATAACTGGTATACACCTATTCCAAAAATCGTTGTCCGGGCCGAAAGCAACAAGCAACAAGCAACAAGCTGACGACCGCAAAGGACTTTGGGACTTTCTCCTTATTCATTTATTCATCCGTAGACATTTTGACAACATGCATTTTCAAATTGCCGAATAGTTCCAAGTGATTGCTATTCAACGCTCGTAGGGATAACTTCTCAAGTACCACGGATAAATTAATTAATTAGGAGATTCCCAAAGTCCTTTGCGGTCGTCAGCTTGTTGCTTGTTGCTTTCGGCCCGGACAACGATATTTGGAATAGGTGTATATACAAACATGCATGTTGTGGTTTCAATGGTTTTGCTCTTTTAATTTATAAATCTCTGAACTCTGACAGTGGTAACCAAATTTTCATCAACAAAAATTAATATTATTATATTTCAATTGATCTAGACCCAGTTTGATATGTTTGTGAAAGACGAGTCAGCAGCAGAACTGGGGACCTCACGAGCAAGCATGAATAGGACCGGGAAAACAAACGCAGCTAAAGGAGTCCACAATCATTATAATGAGTACAAGGATTTCCACTCCCGAGAAGTTGAAGCACATATATGTGCTTCTTTTATGGAGATGTGTGGAATGTCTAACATTGATGGTACAGCTGTATTTATTTTGTAGGTACTGTGATAATATATTTCTAATATTTTATTAATCAATCAACAGATCAACCAAATGTTATCATGCCCAGTAAGAACTCTGATAAAAGAACAAAGGTGAACTGGTTGCTTGACCTCTGCAAGGATCATGTGAAGAAGTATGTGGCGCGTTCAGAGGTTTCCAGCTTGGTCCAGCAAACACATGATTTGGAAAATGCTTCTGAAGAGAGATTCCCATGTCGTTATCAGGGATGTGATAAGTCATACACATTCCACTCTAGAAGAGTGAGGTGAGTATCCAAAGAACAAAATAATAATAAAATAACAAATTTATAACATTAAAAATTGTGAAGTCCTCCATCTGTTGTAAAGCGCATTGAGACATTGTGAAATACGCTATATAAGAACTGACTTAGTATAACACCTCCTGGTTTATAAAAAAAACATATATATTGACATGCATATATTATTTTATAGGCATGAGATAGATGACCACAACATGATAAAGCAATTGTATTCAAATGACGAAAGAGATGAACTTGGATATTATTTTTGTCGGCAGAGCTGTGGTCTTGTCTACCTCAATAAATCTATGAGGAACAGGTTTGTGTGATGTAATAAATTATTATCATTTAATAAATATTAATAGATTATTTATATGCTAAATATTAATAAGTCAATTATTAATAATATTTCCCTGTTGTAATAGGCATGAAAGAGATAACCACCCAGAGTTTGTGCCACCAACTAATCCAACAAGTATTGACAATGGGAAAGAGGATATTCTCTTCAACTACCACCAGTCCAAGCTGACATTTGGCTTAATACTTATGGCATTTGAAGATGCTGTCAAAGAAGGGGACGGTCAGCGTTTGTATGAAATATACAAACTTACGCTTCTAATTTACAAGGCCAAGAAACATCCTAAATATGCATATGTAAATCTCCTCCACCTTGTCAAAATATCTGCAGTGTTGCCTGAATTTGAAGCAGAGCGTTTAAAATGGAACCGATTTGTAAACACTCATGGTGGGAAAGCTTGTAATATTCCTTTGGATCTGAGGAAAGAGCACCAAAATCATCTCTTAAAGGTTTTGTGGCGAGCACTTGGCCCAAATTTAAATGAAAACAATGCTGCTAGGCTTGCTGGTACTCTTGACCTAGTAGAAGTCATCATGCATAGTGTAGATGAAGACTGTAACTTATCAAGTACTAGGTCTTCATACCGTTCAATTGCACAGAAAGAGGAGGCTGTCCTCCAGATCACCGCTGACCTAAATTCCATAGAGGCCTTCAAATATATCAGAGGTAGAGAAGGACACCCATCGTTTCGAGACTTCAGCTCAAATTTATTCAGTGGATTGGATTACAGAGATCTCCACAAGTGGATGAAGGAAAAGATTAAAACCTGGGGATCGATTTATGAAAGATTCTAACAATTCTTACATTTGAATAATGTATGTCAGATTTTGCTCGTGCTGATTTTCGAGATCAGAATACTATGATATTTCATAACAATAACCATCTGAATTATTCATCAATATTTCAATGATGGTTCGCATGACAAAATCCCATATAATAAACTCTATAAATGTCATTTATATCTTCTCAGGATTTTATTCAAATATTCTGATCTCAAATATCAGCATGCGTGAATAAGGTCTATAATAATAATAATAATATACCGGTAGATAACTATATAATTATATTTCTATAGCACGCATTGAATGTACAAGTGCTTCACGACAACTATCACAACCAGTAATAACTACTATTGATACTACTATAATGGAGGTTGCATGTATTTAAAAAAATTGTTTAACTACTTGAACCAGGAAGCAGTAGCATCAGTGGAATAATATTTAAGGATCATGTTTCAATGCATACTCTTATTGTAATTTGAGATTCTAGCTTATGTTGGCAATAATAAGAACATTTGATTAAACTGTTTGGTTTGTTACAGTAATTGAACACATCAAGAAAACAAGCCTAGTAAATATTAATATTTTTGAGTATGGGAATGAGTAATAATAATATGGTTAGACTCACATTAGGTAAGTGCTTCGGTAAGTACTTCAGGCAGTAATAAGTCTTTTGTGTCATCACTATGAGAACACATGTCTTCTAGATCAAAGTCATCCAATACATCCTCTAAATTATGGCAATCAGTAATGCGATTATCTAGTTGAAGAATACTCAATGTTTCATCAAAGTTTGGTATGTCAAGAAATGTCTCCATGATAACTTCCAAAATCTTTATTACATGAGCCAATGAATAGACAGGACATGTTTCCAAAATGTCACCAATTGTAAAAATCCTATGGCAGTGCTTAACAACGTCTTCAACTAGATGTGTTGAAAATCCATGACATGAAATGGAATCAAACACTGCAGGTTTTATTGCCATACTATCCTTCACTTCATTTAAAGCATCCATTAAATCTATCTTGTCGATATTGCTTACTGGTCTTGTCATTGTAACTTTTTCAATGGTGGTTGCTTGAGCCTGTTCAAACAGTGGTGGGTTTCCAAGACAGGAATCAATGTTACATTTACAATTAAGGCTGCAAGGTGTACAGCAACAGTGTCCTGGTTCTAAAGACTTAATTTTGTCATCCAAAGATTTGTAGGCAGCTATGCGAAGACAACCAGTTGCCTTCACGAACAATTTTACTTGTTCCTCACAATGACTGAGCTGCTGGCCATGATAAATTATGAGGTGGTGACTGAGTAAACCATCTCTTCCAGCCCGTCCTGCTTCTTGGTGTTGATCAAGTAAGTTACGGGCTGGACCCCAATTGATCACATAACGAATATCGGGAAAGTTTACCCCCATGCTAAGTGCTGTTGAAGCCACAACAATTCTTATTTTGCCTTGCCCTTTCAATGACTTCACAACCCTTTCCTTACTGCGCTGCCAGCTACTTGAATGGTAGATCCCAATAAGGCAGTTAGAAGCATTTGTTGATTCCTGGGTATGATAAGCAGCTTTACCAAGCTTAAGCATCAGATAGTTTACAACGCCAGCAATGTCATTCATGGTATTGCAAAATATTATTGTTTTATCAGTTGACTCCCCTTTTTCTTTTACCAAGCTGATCAACCAGTCCAACTCGCTAAACATGCCATCTTTAGTTGTCTTTTTGACAGCGAACCGCAAATTTTCTCTATTTGGACTAATGTAAACTGTCAGATAATCCCTGAGAGCAAGTTGAGAGCTCACAGTTTTACACGTCTGCTCATCAGCAGTGCCAGTCATTGCTGCCATAGGTATTCCTGAAGAAAGGATGAAATGCATTTATTCAATCGATTCCTAATTATTTGAATTTTTTATAGTTTTTACATATATTTTTAGCTAGGAATATTTATATATTTATTTTGTGTATTCCAGGTTGCCACAATAAAGATTATTATTATTCAATAAATCAATAGAAGTCTCCTACACTACTCTTTACTACAAGAGTAAAGAGTGACAATGAGCTTTCTATTTTGTTGTAGATGCATGTAAATTTAATACACACTGGTACTCATTATTGACAAGTTTCTCACTTTATATATCAACAATTAACTAGCGAATTACAGTACCACCAACCTTTTAAAAATGAACGTAGAATTGACAGCTCTCCATATGCACTACGAAACGCAATGGTATCCTTGCTCCCCTTTGACTTAGATTTCGTATCCCTGAACAAAAAATCAACATTCAAGAATCTAGCTGTTGTTGTTGTTTGGGGATATAATACAGATAAAGATTACATACAGAATACAGATTAGTAATAAACTCTTTTTACCTTAAACCAGTCCACGTTTCAAGTGTGTGCGACTCGTCGACAATGCACGCCATAAGATTCCGTGTGAAGCACGAGTCTCTTTTGAGTACATCGAGAAACCTCTTGTCAGTTGCACTTTCGGCGGACGCGTATACAATTTCGTATCTTCCCGCTTCTACCTCGTGAAGGTGTTCCAGCTTTTCAGTCAGATTACATGCAGAGACATCCATCGATTCAACCTCTTCAATTTGGTCATTGATAATGCTCATTAAAGGGCATATCACTATAACACAAGCACTTCCACTTCGACGTTTCATCATGACTAATAGTTGAAAAATTAAACTCTTCCCGTACCCTGTCGGGAGGACAGCCATTAAATCTTTTCCTTCATACAGCTGCCTTATTGCTTTCTTCTGTTCGGGCTTCACTTTAATAGTGAAACCCTTTTCTTTTAACTCATTTACAACAAACTCCAAACACTCCTCGAACTCGTCAGCCATCTTGAAAATAAAATCTGAACTGGATTTGCTATGGATTTGTGAACTCTTTGATTGACAGGGTTTTAGCCAATGGGTGATCAGCGTTCGCCAGCGAACGCTACACACGAAAAATAACAATAGGTGACTGCAGGCTCTCCCTCCTCCTCTCTCCGCCCCCTCTTCTCCAGTCCCCCTCCTTCTTTCCCCTTCCCCTTTCCCCACCCCTCCTCCTTCTTTCCCCTAGAGCCTGGCTACGCAGGCTAGTTCAAGCGTTTCTCCACTCGATTCAGCATTCTCAGGAGCTGTTTTCAATCAGTGTACCTTCAACATTGGTGGTTCAAACGCTACAGATCCAGTTGTAGTTCCAAAGCGAAGAAGATATGTCATTGAGTCAGATGAGGAAGACGAGTGACTGATAGCTTAAATATTATATTCTCTTCTGTAGAACGTTTGAGCTTTCACTTTCACAGTTATAGTTTGACGTTATCGGCCACAGATGGTTTGAATCGTTTGATCATTAGTTTTCCAATAAAGGTTGCCTCTTTGTGTATTAATTCGAGAGGTGGTTCAGATTAAAATTCGTGTAAGAATATTTTGCAAGCAAAGCAATTGTAAATTCGACTTTGATTTGTTAGTAAAAAACGGCGTGTTTGCATGAAATAAAGAAAAACCGGTTTTACTCGTATTTGTATTCAACTAATTAGAATGATGAAGATCGCGCGTAACGCAATATCCGTCACGGGCTGAGTGTATTTTTCGCATCCCAAGAGTTGGATAATAAATAACTTATTTAACATTTTAGTGTGTAGCACGGCTGGAAATTTTTACTCGTCTTTGTATTTTGTCTCGCCCTACGGGCTCGACAAAATACTGCAGACTCGTAAAAATATCCAGCCGTACTACACACTAAAATGTCAAATAAGCTGTATATATCATCATTTCACTGATATTATTGTCCCCTCGCACCGTCCCCACGAAACACTTTCCTTCCACCGGCCTTTGCTGCAAGTATTGTAATTTGTTAATTATGCGCGCTATTGTGAGCGGACGTCTTTGGAAGCAACAACAACCAGAAATTCCAAGCATTGCGTGACTATAGTGTGACTGTATACTAGTTTACCCTGTTGACGTTGCTTCCCTGGGAAGTTTTCACCTTATAGTGGATCGCTTGGTGTTCAGGGATCATTTCATAACATAATCAATAGCGTAACTGATCTCAGAATGGAAAATTATGCTCTTAAAGTGAAGCTCTAGCTGACTCATCTAGCGCCGAGCTGTACTTTGCCGTCAGATTGAAGTTATATCGAATTGGTTGGCCTGATCCGAAATGCTAAAGTATTTCGAAATGTTGACCTGGAATGAAGTCAAGCATGGGTAAAATGGGAAACATGAGCGATTTAGGAGGTAAGCTATTTTCAACTTCATATGGATAAGATATTGCACCTAATTAAAATTCGTAAATCGTCTAATATGCACCAACTGAAATTGTCGTAACTTTTGAAATATCCAAAACGTACACAGGTTTTTACAGATTTGTATAAATGAAAGGATGATCAATCCGACTGTGTCGACGAGAGAGTCCAGCGAGGTGCCACTTTTGCAAAACAATCGAGTAAAGTTGGGTAATTTGGAGCCGCCGTTCAGTTAGATCTTAGTGGGGTTAATTATCAACTAATTTTCTCACAAACGGCTGAACCGATTGAATAACGCTTTACCTCTAGACAAACTAGATACATTGATCTACAACATGATATAAAAAGTTTCGCTGGATAATGCAAGATGGAGTTTGTACAGCGCGGTAAAGAAGTGCATAATTTCATGCAAATTTGACCTCTTGACCAGCTCAGACGGAAATCATTTCAAAAAATAAAATTAAAATTTTGTTTAACCTTGATATAGTCTTTCATTAGCTAGAGTTTGGGAGATATTTATTTAAGAAGCGAAAACGGCTGTGAGGTTCTTATAGAGACGGCCAGTTAATTCTAGATAAGTAATATAAATTTATTTCATGCTTTGGTTGGAAGAACAAGTTTGGCACAAATTAAGCGCTGCACTGTAGATATGGCCACCGCATTTATAAATACGCGTTTTTTCTACCGTAAAGAGCGCGTTAAATTTTACGGACCGCAAAGAAAGAGAAAAGAAAGCGTAAAGAACGTAAACATTATATTTACGCAATATTTGTGATCGCGTATTTATGCGTAAATATGCCATTTACGATCTTCACGACGCGCGTAAAGGACGCGTAAATTATGTCTCGACGTATCTTTACGAGGTCCGTAAAACTCTCGTAAATACAATATTTACGGATGTGTAAATATTACCGTAAATATGCGTTAATTGCTTCTTTACAGCACCTTTACGTTTGATTTACTGAACCGTTAATATGTATTTTCGTGCTGTGCTAGTGTTTTTGATTGACGATGACTCCTTTATATCTCTTCGTAATGTGGTGACTTGAAACTTACAGTTAAAGTAGTGAACATTGACCAAAACTAAAACGATAACAATTTCAAACAACTATCGAGGATAATATAATATAATATAATCCTGTGGAATCCTGTGGACTTACGCTGAAAAGGTATTATGCAAATTTGTGTGTACAACCACATACGTCACAAGACCGAAAATTAGTCACCAGGCTCCAGAGACATAAAAAGGGTCAAATGAGGCTCACAAAATCGGGATTTTCGTTGAGTTTTATTTATAATTAGCCAAAATTGTTATTTTTTCCTTGAAAGGTATATAACAACGGATGATTTGATACAATAAAAATGTTCACTGCATATACACTTTAATAGCTTTGATTCAAATGTTTGTTTTTATTTTTGTTATTATGGTTCATTATATAAGTTATATATTTATAACTTTACTTTGTTCTTTTGGATTAGACGAAGAGCCACTTCGGTGGAAATGCAATCATTAACCATTTATATTTATTAAGTTATATTTATTTTCATTTGTGTTACACCAACATCACAACATTCCGAGATATGTGTATAAAGGGTCCTTCATTACCAAGTGCGATGATAAGTCTGGATATATGATCATGTATTATTCTCGTCATGCTCCCAAACGAATGTGGGCCTTGAATGGAAAGGGTTTTGGTTTGCTTGTACTACCCTTCCATTTGGATGGAAGATTTCCCCATATATTTACCACACAATAGGTTCAGTGGGTACTGGATTCTTTAGAATGCCAGGGATACCGTGTTTTTGTATATCGATGATCACTTACATGGTGCCGAAATTCTGACAGGCTCGGGACCGTGGTCGATCCTCCCAGACAGGAACAATATAGACGTGATGCAGCAGCATCCGCTTTATGGTGTGTCTTAGTGGTTCTTGTTGATCTGGGTTATACCATCGGCATAAGTAAATCTGTCTTGATCCCAACCACGTCGCTGCAATATTTAGGCTTTATAGTGTTATAGTGGATTATGAGAAACAATGCTTTCATGTGCCAAAGCCAATGATTGCATCGTGGGCATCCTTTCGGGATGTTCTCAGGTTTTCAAAGAATAGATAAATATGTGCACAATCAAATAAGATAATGAAGGCGAATGTCTTAGGGGTTATAGGGTAAAGCTTTAGCCTGTTAAACATGCGCTGAGTCCGTTTTTGAGGATTTACCCTGTACATCAAATTTGTGACGCACTAGGGCCTGTTTCGCAATTCACTAAGAGGATAAGGATTGGGAAGAAGTGTGGGTAGAAAGCATAATGAACATTAATAAATACTGGACATGTTGAATGTTTGAATATTTAAATGAGCTATAGAGCCGGGCTTGGGAAAGGCCAGAGCGATTCCCCATACCTCATTTACATCTCATATGAATAACAATACCCAGGGCTGAATATTACACTATGTGCAAGTTTCACGTGGTTAACTTTGAGCGCGACATGCCAACATGGTCAGCATAAACATTCTCAGAACAAACTGATTTAAACGAATCGTGGGCCAAAGAGCGACAATTATCTCTAAACAAAGGTTTTCTGGGATTTATTTAATGAATACAAGCTGATTGTGAACTGAATTTGTGGATTTGGTCGGCGAGTGAATTATCATGTGTTACGGCACAGGCATTGTTTGACAAGATTATGCAAATTTGATTAAAAACCTCAACTTCAATTGCTGATATTCTATCATCTAATATATACTGTATTATCAATTATATTATTTGTTTATTATATATCAAGTATTTATGTATTTTCTTGATCCATGTAACTAATGATTTTATATTACTTTATATTATCTCTTCACTTTAAATATAAGTTTATATGATACATAGTCATGTCAGCTTATACGTATATCAGGGAAAAGTATGGAGAGGAATTGGCATGGCTGGTCGGATTCTCCAACTTGGCAACGAAATCGCGAAGAAAGACAAGGACAAGCTACAGGAAAAAGCTCAAAGTAAACTCGTCAAATGATCAAATAATCCACAGCAAAGCAGGTCGCACAACAAATAAACACTAGAACAAACTGCTGTGAAATATCAATCATTCAGCACAATTACACGTACCTGCGAGAGAGCAGAATGAACGAGAACACATCCAGCAGGGTGGCAAAGGGGTTACACGTGATTTGGACTAAACATGGCGAGTGAATCGTGAAAAACACTTCATAAACAAAATATAAAACCGTGATCCGTGAAAGACGTGCGTGAAATGGCTTAAATGATTATTTTGATAGGGCCGTACACAGCCCAAATTCCATTGGGGCAGTATTTAGTAGCAAATATATATATATAAAGTACTGCTAAAAACGCAGTCATAGCATAAACGTGATATTTTGATGTGGAATGACTTGAGTCGTGAATTTACGAGGAAATGGCATGCGAAGCGTGATCACAACCCTATTTTGCTACCCTGATCCAGTTGGTACCGTAAATTGAGATTTTATTAATGTTGTGTGTCTCACAATACCTTCTTACACCGCATCTCACTTACACCACGAATGGTTTGGTGCTTTCAAAAACTCAATGATTTTCTTATGAGTCCACCTTCTCTTAATCACGAGTTCCTTGATAAAGTCTTCTTCAACTACGTCGTCCATTTTGATTCAAAATTAAAAGTGGCGCCAAATTAATTGTCAAATTAATTGAAGCCATTGATCTACTCACTCCTCCCTCCCTCCGTCCCTAACCGTCCTTCCCTCCCTCCCTCCGTCCTTCCCTCCATCCCTCCCTCCCTCCGTCCGTTCTTCCCTCCCTACCTCCGTCCGTCCTTCCCTTCCTACCTCCGTCCGTCCTTCCCTCCCTCCCTCCGTCGCTCCTATAAATATCAGGGGTCTCCTAGATCACCCAAGATACTTGTTAGCGTCAACAGAATCCCCCCTACTCAACTGTAGTTCTTTTGGATAAACTTTCTTCAAGTCATTAAAATTGTCTTTCGAATATGTTGCTCTCTGTAACAAGTTCTGGTAATGCCAATCTGTATGTTTTTTTAATGAGATCCGATATCTGAATCCCGAAATGTATTCGCTGTTGCAAAATATAATTCATTTTTATATTGAAAATTAAATTCTGAATTCTTGAATCAGCACACGTGAAATCAATTTTCATAATATTTGAATTCCACCATGAAATTGAAAACGGCTAAAGAAATCAAGACTGGATATGCGAAAAAAACACGAAGAACATCAAAATCATAAGATCAGTACAATTGAATTCAATTTTCAAAAAAAATAATACGCCCACGAACCCCACAGGTAGCCCAAATTTAAAAAGCAAAATGCAAGCTTGATACAGCTCACTTTATTTCACTAAATAGAACTTCTAACCATGTATAAATCTAAAACAAACATTTAATTTGGCACACATTTCTTGATTTCCACGACTTTTCGGGAGCTTTTCGGATAAGTGCCTAGCATTCGGTCAGAGTTGCGTGACACAATTCAAACGTCTACAAAACATCCAGACTATCTGAAAATTTATACAATAACTCTCATCACAGTTTTCTAAAACAATACAAAGAATCAAGTTGATAGGATTCATGAATACATTTTAGTTCAAATTTTCGTGATCTATGACGTAGCGTGCAATATAAATCGAATAATATATTTAATTGTCCCGATAGCTAGGTTTTTACATCGCGCGTGAAAAGGACCGTGGGAACACCCACGTCTGATTGGCTAGTTACGCTTGGAGTAATCCAAGCAAGGATACTACAACAACCTGCACTTTCTCTGCTGTCTCATTGATCAATATGTCAGTCAGTAAATAAATCATTGTTGAACGCGAGGGAAAAACAATTACACATACATACATAAAGTTTATTTATAAACACGGTAAAATCATCAGTATAAATACAATACAATGGTTATCACACTGAATGAAAACGACTTGTATGTAAGCTCTTTAAGGTAACTTTATATCGATAATTAAATGCATGCTGATTTAATTTCTTGTAATGCCGATGTGGTACGATTTATTCAGTTTATACATCAGTACTTGCTTTATCATGGGTAGGTCGCTACTCGTTGACTGTCATGACACAGCAATTCTTCCCAACAATAGTGGTGCCTTCAATACCGTTGTTCCAGACTTTTTCATCTACAAAGTCGAGGGAGATACCATCCCTTCTGTTTCCACATCTTCCATGACAGCGGGAAGCTTTCTTAACAAACCCGGGCCAAGTAGTCAAAGGTGAGTTAAGAGCAGTTCTCCGTAAGAATCGAGCAAAGTGGGAAATGAAATGTTTTACCCCCCCCCCCCCCCCCTTCGAACTTTTGTGTGCAGGTAGGCCACCCAGGGGGGTGCACAAAAACACCCCATGTTGGGGTCATCAAATGTATTGTTGCAATGGAAACGGCTATTGTTCCTTCTGGCCCATGTGCCACAAATTCAGCCCAAAATGCCCTACAGTAAAGGGAAAATGAATGAGGCTCGTTCTCCAGCGCATTTAAACCAATTTCATTCACATTTGTTCCACAAGCAGGGCAACTCTTCTGGTTTTAAAAATGGTCACCCACTACAATTCGCTTTGAGCTTATGCTCAGAAAATCAACACTTAACGATGGGCCATGTCGGCCATTTTGGTAGATATGAAAAACAGGCCAAACTATTTGCCTGATATCTCCGAAAGTACACCCTTCTAAGACATTGCACTTTTATCGTAACTTCTATAGACATTGATGTTTTAAATTCTAAAAAAAACTCCGCGGGGTGAATTATAGTTTTAAAGTGGGGGTTCGTACTATTTGATGGAAATAGTCAAAATATGAAAAATTAGTCTTTTTGTAGCTCGATTATTTCCCTCAAAAGCTAATTCATTTACTCAATATAACCATCAAGGCAATTCTTATTATTTCGTAAACACATTCAATCCAATTGTTGAAGATGCGAAGTCTGAAAAATAAAAATTCATAAAAGGCCTATCTTGCGAATTTGTGCAGTTTTCACAATGTCGGTCTAATCGAGGTGATTTTACCCTGATTGTTCCACATGTTTGGCCATTGATTTCACATTGAATGATGTTAAGATCAATACAGTGTTTAAAATCTGTTTTATCTCCGGACAAAGGTCTTTTTTTACCAAAAAAGAGGCAAAACTGAAACTGAAACGGTCTTTTTTTACCAAAAAAGAGGCAAAACTGAAACGCCGGGAAAGCAACAAATTTTCTGAAAAAGGAGAAAATAGTTTATTTTCGATTGTTTGCTGAAAGAAGACTTTCATCCTTTGAAACAAGCATTTGATCAGTACTAAAAATATCATTATATTATCTTAGAACTGTCAAGGAAAAATATTTTATTACCAAATCTAAAAGGCAAACTCGAAATGCGCCGGGAAAAGATTATGACAAATTTTCTGAAAAAGGACAAAATAGTTTCTTTTCGATTTTTTAGCTGAAAGAAGACTTTCTTCCTTTGAAACAAGCATTTGATCGGTACTAAAAATATCATTATATTATCTTAGAACTGTCAAGGAAAAATATTTTGAGTTGAAATACGCGCTGTATTCACAAATGTAAACTTTTGAAATGGTCAGGAGGGGGGAGGGGACGGGACGGTAAATTATTATGTTTTTCCAATTCATTTCAAAACCAATAGGAAACTAAGAAAACACACAAATTACCAAGAGAAAACACATTTATAAACTGAAGAACAAACGAAAACCCATAGATACAATCGAAGCGATCTCAATATAAGCTTACATAATTTTTCTACGAATTAGCACAAAACTGATCAAACAATCTTAATCGAAAATGGATAATTCGTATTATGGAAAAATGTAGCAGACCCGAATACCCGATCTATCTTGCAATTCGTGTTTTTGAACAATAGTTGACGAGTTCATGCGTTGTTTTTTCTTTTTAAGTTAATTAAAATCGGCTGAAATTATTACTGAAGTTCGAATTCAAATTATCCAACGTCTAGTACTGAGACTGTAGCTGAATCAACTGAAATGGATGTTCGACAGATTACAAAAACATGAAACTATCTATGTTAGTAATTACCTGTTATAGAGGAATATAGCACCAGTATGTCGTAAGTTTACATATAGCTTTAATATGCTAGATGTCAGCATGCAATGAAGAAATTCAGTTCATCAAATTCAAAACCAGCGATTTAGAATGTAATCCACCAAGAACTAGATTGGTGCAACTGCAAGTATGCTTGTTTTTCTTGTGTGTGTGCGCATGACAGAAATCCTGTACGTAAAGCAGAAGTAAAAGTACATTTTTTCGCAAATATATTTGCTAGTGTAGGTTCCTCGTGTAAAGAAGTATGAAGATTCAGAAATGAAAAATTCCATGTCTTACATCTGTTTTAAGGACTTATTTGCTTGTTTAATAGTGTGTTTGTATATTTGTTTCACCTGTCTTTTTATTCATTTTTTATATTTTTCTCTTTTAACAGAAATGTGTTACCTTGTACGGTTCGAGAGCGATGGTTTACTTGAAGTGCTTGTGGGCGAGCAGTCTGTTCGCCCATTCGATCATTGCGAGGATTTAGAAGACGACTTTTTGTACGATGGGGATAAGTGTGAAGCGCTCTGGGAGCCAGATGGAAAATACTACGAAGCCCAAATTCTAGAAATTAGCGGTAATCAACGACATTTTATGCAATGATATTATTATTATTATTATTATTGTTGTTATTATATTATTATTATCATTATTATTAACTGATCCTGATATTCAAGTATATTTGCTTTTTAAACTCAGATGACAAGGACGAACTATTGAAAAAGAAACAACAAAATAAAAAAGAAAAAGCTGATCAGAAGGAAGAAGACAAAGAACGAGCACAACAACAACAACCCCAACAACGACAACAACAACAACAACAGCCACAACAAGTACCTCCACAAGCTACTAGCAGCGACGAAGAAGATCAGCCGGCATGCTCCAACAAAGCATGCCAGGATGTGTATACTGTGTATACAGCTTTGAAGCAAAAATATTTAAAACTACAAAAGCGACTGGACGCTAAGTATTTTTTATCAATAATATATTATACATATATTTTATATCTTCTTTAAATATACTTAGTACATAATATTATTATCACTATTATTTATTTTTGGTCTTAAGTTTAGTTTCCTATGAGTTCACAGATGTAAAGCTACTATGTATATATATACTGTGATTAAACCTTTATTATTATTATTATTATTATTATTAATATCACAACTTTCTCCCTTCACAATTAATCATTTACTCTTCTTTCTTAATAGTCAAGTATAAAACCCCGGTCGATGAGACCAACATCCCAAAATCAGGGATTCTCGATCCCCAAGTTGCTGCATCATACCAGGTAAAAATGATGTTATCTCGAAATATTTTAGATTGCTGACATGTAATTCGCTGACATGTAATTCGGAAAAAAGAACTGAAACAAAAATACACCTTTCCAAATACGACTGTACGTCAGTTGATCTCAGTTGTCGCTTTCAAAACAACAATCGTCAAGTCAAGACCGAAATGTTCAACTTTATCAAATATTACAAGTTTACAACATTTGTCAAATTTCTCGCACGCTGATTGTATAGAATGACGTTTCGCTCGCGCACGGAACCAGCGCGCGCTTGACTCAGTTTTTCTTTCAAATCTATTTGTCGTCTTGGGAGCATTTTCCGCTTTCCTGAGTAAGTATTGTTGTAAAATTAAATCGAAGTCGCTTTTTGCTTATTTCCACACATGTATGAACATGTATATATAATATACCAATCAGCGCGCATATACACAGGTGAATGCAAATAATAAAAACAAGCGCAAGAAGGTACGCAAAAGACCATACATTGAAAATCGTACTCTAATTGTTTTCCACTACACTTAAACAGTTTTAGACAATAATGATTTTTTATTTTTTTATTTGTTCAAGATGAAAGAAGTTATGCAAGGTACCAACATTTTTGGGCACCAGGGCCAGAAACTAATGGCCAACTCAGCTGGCTCCTGGAAGGAGTAATTGTCAATCATGCTTGACATCTTCTTCGGCAAAGAAATACTAGCAAAGTCGTGCGTCAAGGGCACATTTGCGGGAAGAAGGAGAAACGACACTGTGCCTCTCCCACCAGCTATTTTGAACGCTATAATAGGTTTATCAATAATAATTGTTTTTGTCTTGAGCGATCTTGAGATTTCTGTTTTTTATATATAATTAGATGGGCTTGCATGCTTACAACAGTTGTGAGCAAGTTGTAGGCTGATTTACATTAATTAAGCAATTTGTGCAAGCGCGCTACTGACGCCAGTTACGCCATCGAGCGCGCGCTGGGTTTGTTTTCTTCAGAGATACAATAGAGTCGATTTCGTGTGACCGTGAAAAATCACGGCGCATGACACGACACGGTTACGGCACGAATTCATTCGAAATCCTAGACTAAATCATCACGGCATGAAATCTACTCAGATTGCTTTTTCGTCAGTGTCTACAACTCAAAACCATCTGTAATTTGTTAAATTTTCAGCCAATCAGAGCGCGCGGATTGACTTCACTATATAAAAATAATAAACAATTATAAATCACACCGTGATGACATTCGAAACTTACATTTTCAGCTAAAGTCTGCCACCGCTTCAAGGATGTGGGGCCTTCTCAAATAATTATGAAGGTCAATCAAAGGTGCAGCGAAGTACGAAGGCCACCAAGAATGAGGTGCCCTGTACTTTCAACTAGCACTGGCACTGGCACTTACACTGAAGCATCTATCGATAATGACAGCTTCAAAGTGTAGTTACGTTTTCATTCAGCAGGCTACTTTTTATATATGTTATAATTTACTAGCATAGAGCGCTTTTATATTGGCCAATTGATTGCCATGTAATACGCAAAGAAAATTAAAAAGTTATCATTGTGGACGAACAAATTGAAGCATTGATATGGGTACAAATATTTATATGCAACCATCATGTTTATACTTTTCTTCAGATAAATTTCTTATATTTTCCATATTTATTCCGCATTTTTTCACTATAAATTTCTTATATTTTCCTTATTTATTCCACATTTTTTTCCTATAAATTTCTTATGTTTTCCATATTTATTCCGTATTTTTCCTATAAATTTCTTATATTTTCCATATTTATTCCGTATTTTTACTCGAATTTTTTGGCCGCACGAGTTATAAAATCCAACGCGTATTTTTTGTGTGTTTTTTTTTGTTACTCTTATCGGAGTCATGAATCTGCAATCGAGTGGGACTGGGAACGAGACCATGAGACTCAACACGACGACCTCTTTCTTCGCAAACCCACAAGAAAGATTACAAAGCACAAACCAAAAATATAAATATATTCTCGTCTATATTTAGATTGAAACAAGACACTCCAGTAGCGTGAAGTCGGGCTATTAACGTTTTTACTGATATACTGTAAAGTTCCGAAAGTTAGCCTCCTCCGCAGGCTAGTCTATAGCTCGGAATACTGAATATTGGTCCACAGGCCGGCCATACCAAACGTTATGAGAATGACAGTTGCGTGACGAGGGAGACTGTTTGTTGGTGAGTCATAGATAAACATCTCCAATCAGACGTATTTGGATCGTATTTGGTACGTCTTGAGGTTGCATCGGGGGGGTCAGATGGTTCTGATAACTTCCATCGTTAGGCTTCAATAGCACTATACACGAACTGAAGTAATTATATGCTCAAACGGGTCAAATAGTTTGCTCTTGTTTATGTTGGTCTCTCATTATGCGTCTCTCATTATGAACTTCATTTCAGAACGCAATTGCACCAGGGCACGAGTGAACGCTCAATGAGCGTCTTGTTTTTCTATAAATTTCTTATATTTTCCGTATTTATTCCGTATTTTTTTCCTATAAATTTCTTATATTTTCCGTATTTATTCCGTATATTTTCGGTATTTTACTCAAATCAATCCCTTATATTATTCATATATATACCGCATTTTTTTCAGATAAATTCCTTATTTATCCCATTAGTATTCGAGGATATTAGCGGTTATTTGCTACTTGTCATTTGGAATATAAATAAACTTTATTGGTTTATTGTATTGTATTTTTGTAAAACCAGGAAGAATCGATAGGTGCTTTCCTTGAAGATATCCAACCATTCCATGGCCTTTCAACTGAATGGTTACAGCAGTCATATTTCAAAGACAACTTTAACCTGTTGGTAAGTAGTCAAGAACATGGAATAGAACTTATAGATAGTTATCGTTATAATTTGGTTATAAGTGGGATACTGTAGCTGACCGGCAGTCAACATAAAGCATAGCATCACGAGGGAGACTTTTCATAATAGAGAGAAGGGATTCAGTGCTCATCGAAATTTTGAAAATGGCGAACACCGCTTGAAAGGTATACCTGACTATAGTACAGGTAGGCGTGGCAAACAAATGTCGTTGTATGACGTTTTAATTGGTATCAGATCTTAATTTTCGACGTGCATTTCCGCCCTTTTGACAAGTGAGCCCTCTCCGGTATAGCATCATTTTTTATCATATTTATACTAAATCAATATGAGTGTTATCTTGTTTTCTTGTTTGTCTTTTATAACACAACTGTTCTAAATATTGTTTGCGCCTGTTTCCAATCAAATGAATAGACTATGTTTATGTAGTATCGAAGGAGCCGACAAGACAAGACATTGGACCAGAGAGACCTGTCTTCCAAGGCAGGGGAAATAAAATACGATTGCAATTGGTAGCTGTACGAGATGCCTTCCATTTTGTGCCCCTTAAAGATACTCTATCTGTCATTCTATCTGACGATGAAATGCAGAAATTGCTAAGCGAAACCCCTACATATAGGTCAGATGATAAGCTGGAATACATTGCAGATGGTGCTCTTTTTCAAAGTCATCCCATAATTTCTGTGAACGCTAGGTCACTACAGCTAGTATTATACAACGATGAAGTGGAATTAGTAAATGCCATTGGAAACTGTAAGGAAGCATAAATTACTGATGGTTTATTACACCTTTCACAATATACCGAAATAATATCGCAGCAAAGTATCTGCCATAAATCTTTATGCTGTAATCAAATCTGAGCATGTCAAGACATATGGATTTGATGCTGTAATACAGCCTCTTGTTATGGAACTACAAGAGCTGTCCGAGGAGGATTCCACAATTGAGCTTGGTGGTTGCAATTTTCCAGGCCAAGTTGCTTTGACGTCTTATATTGGTTGACACTCCTGCAGCTAACCAAGCTGGATGTTTCAACGAGTTAGGGGAGTTAGGCAAATGCAGACACTGAATACGATGAAGATACCATGCAGGAATGTGTCTTAGCAGACCAATTTCAAATGCGTACCATTGAGCGTTATCTGTGGCAATGCCAGACCATCAACAGTGCAGCAACTGAGGCCTTGGCCGAACACTACAAGACAACGTATGGTATCAATCGAAAAAGTTTATTGTGCGAGGCGCCTCTCTTTGATATTTTCCAACATATTCCCCCTGATATCTTGTTTCGCTTATTGCCTTTTTTGATACTGGAAAAAAATTATATCACCGACGAACACTGGCTCCTATACAGACTTCTACTAACAATAACCAGCATTTCATTTGCAAGTATCATCAGTGTAGAAACAGTTGCAAAACTAAGCTCCCTAATTGCAGAGTATTTAACACTCTACAAGGAACTATATCCAAACGATACAGTTAAACAAAAACAACATTACATGATCCATTTCACAATTTTTGGGCCATGCGGTTTGAGGCGAAACACATATATATTAAAGGACTAGGAAAAGTTGCCAACTACAAGAACATTTCTTACTCTCTTGTAAAACAACACCAGAAGAGGGCATGCGCAGAGAGAACATCTCGCACATTGTTCAACGTTTTTGAAAATGGGCCTACGAAACCACTCGAGCCAGTGGAGCTGGCAATTCAAACTACTGAGACTATTTGCACACAAATATCGCTAGATCGCGCAGAGGCCAATACCATCCACAAGTGTACTTGGATTTCACGTGGTAAGAAAGTTGACTCGAAAACGAGGCCAATCATAGCCAAATTCCTACGATACCAGGATAACGAATACATACGGCAACAAGCTTATATGTTGAAGGGATCAAAAATTGGCATTGCAGAACAGTTTCCGAAGGAAATAGCAGAAAGAAGGAAGCTGCTTTATCCAATCTTGAAGCAGTCCTCATTAAAGATGTTATCTTTATCAATGGCCAACGCTACAGGGGATCAAGTTAATTTCAAGTACAAGTATTTCAACTATATATTAGTCTACTATTTTATACCGTAGCTCGTTTACAAATTTGAAATGCAAGCTGACAACATTAACTGCAATACTTGTGATTACAATATCCTTGATAGTCAAAGGTCAGTGACATGTACTGCTTGTCATAATCACTATCACCTCAAAAAGTCCTGCCTACGACTGGATAATCTTCACTAGTCTGGATAAATATGTGTTCACACTGGGGGAAATATTGTCCACAGATGTATGAGCTCCTATCAAATTACTTAACAACCTCGGATGACTATCCTGTCGTAAACACACACAGTATACTTCGTGCACAAACTCTACCATCAGATACAGCTGATCAACTGACAAAGAAAGCTAAAGCTATATTCCACTCTAAAGATGAACAGTGCAACTTCATATCATTTTTCACTGCACCTAAACAGTATTCCTTTTCCCATAATCAGCTGAAATACCTCAAAGTAAAATGTGCAGAAGTACTCTCGTCAATATTTATAAAGATATCTCTGTCTCCAGGAAAAGGCACTTTCTCATCAAAAACCTGTGTTGCTTTACCAGCTCTGTTCTCAAATAAACCTGCAAAAGCCACAGTATTGCCCCTTGGCTACCATGGAGAGATTAAACCTGACAATAGCACGAAGTGTGACTTACCTGAATGCCAGATTTCCAATACTTGTGAAGACTGGATTTTCTTAAATGGCTGTTTTCATTCTTTTCATGTTGTGTGCCTCGATGAATCAACTGCTTGCCCTCTATGTAAATAATTCCTAGAACAAAAAATAAACGAACTAGGAAATGTTGCTAGACAAGCAATCCTTAATCCAGCATCTGACAAAAAGACACCAGAATCAGACAACAATGACAGTGCAACACCATCGCATGACATGGATACAACTGATGGTGAAGATGAACATTCTATCGCAACAGGTTCAATTCAGATGCATCTTTTGTCCAAATAATCAGTGTACATCAAGTTCTACAGGCACTGTTTCCTGTACATGTGTTTGGCATAGAAGTCACCCACATCAGAGCACGTATACCAGACAGCCCCAACAAGCACCTAGGCCAAACAATGTGCTTCAAATTATGGTCACACAACAACAACATACAGGAGTTACTGAATGGAAATTACCATCTCACTTATCACAATCAACAATTGGAGGTCGAATAAATGGAAGTAATGCCTGCACAGTCATTGCTTTATTAAGTGCTTCACAATTCTTAAAGGAAAGACTCAAAATTCCCAAACAACTGACAGATCTCAACACTATAATACCAATCTACATCACTCTGATCCAAAAAGGAAATCAAATGTATGACTCCTTTAAACTCCCAGCACATCAACTAAATCTTGAAGTTAGACAGGTGCTACAGAGAAACAACATCAACTTTGTGGACCTACAACTGATTGACGACATTGGTTTATTTTCGTTACAAGATCTTAAAGACTATTTAACATCATTACAACAAAGAGCCCAACAACGAGCCCAGAAATGTGCCAGTGTAGTCATTGTACCACCTGACAAATCACTACTTGTGTGTGTTCATCAAGATACAATGTGCATTTTTGATAGCCATTCACACGGTCCCACAGGAGGACTTGTATCAACTTGTGGAGGAGCTGATGTCAACAATTTTGTTGAATATTTAGAAGGAATGGTGGTGAGACAGCCTAGTTCCAGGCTTTCTCCGACGAGGGAGGTTACCGGAAAGCTCCCTCGGGAAAGCCTAGTGAATAATGCCAGATCCGAGATTTTATATGTAATTTATAAAAGGAGAGGCCGTGGAGGTGAGGCCTTTGCCTTTCGTAGAGTCGATCGTGAGGAATTTCTACCTTTATCTACAAAGTAATCAAGGTAACTTTCACCAAATATTGATGCTGAATCGAGCCTTCATTGACCTCACTACAAACAGGGTCAGGATCATATTCGCTTGTGAACATCTGAATATACAAATGTTTAAAATAAGAAAGTATATTAAACGACATAAACTTGTTTTAAACAGAACTGGTCGATTTCCTACCTAAAGGAGTGTATATTTCCAGACAGTGCAATAATAGAATAGGATCACAGCGAAAATTAGCCTGAATAACCCAGGGAATAACAAAAGAATCATTGCTGTCCTCATTTTAAAACGATGCATTGTTGAATCAGTTATGCGTTACAAAAGTAAAACATATATGAATATATGAATGATTTGAAAGAAGGAATAACTTATTACACTAAACAACTGATAATTATTCACCCAATGCGAAAATATTTCAAAGCGAGATGACATGTTACGTATCCTCCTGCTGGACTTGTGACCAGCTCTTTTAGCCCGCTTTTAGCCGTTTGATTTCTTGTTAAAACCGAAGAAAAGTCTGATTCTTGCCCCGTGTTGGGAAATATCTATATTCATTGTTTCAAAATATCGTCGGAACAGTAAAATCGGGTAAATACGATATTTATTATCGCTTTTTTAAATCAGGATAGTTTTTAGCCAAATCAGGATAGCATTTGGCATTATTCACTAGGCATTATCTCGCGCTGACGCGCTCGTACTCAGTCTCGCGCTTCGCGCTCGGTTAGGAGAGATAACGCCTGGGACTAGGCTGGTGGTGAGAGATTGGCAATCAACTTTGCAAGGTTGCAAAGCTCAAGTAGATATAATATTATTTATAAGCCATTTTTAGGTTCATGTTTCTATTCTTTGTCATATTTTAAATTGGCAATATTTTTTCAAAGTAAGATTGTATATAAAGTCCACACAGCATTTACCTAATATTCATTAAAAAAAACACATCAACATATAGAACGACTAGTAAGTCGCAGTGCGAGTACATTCTACATGTCAAGTCACAGTTCACATTCACAACATGGCGGCCGCGTTACAGAGAATGACAGTAGTTGGAACACGCAAAACATGGCCCGCGAATTTTGTAAGTGCGATGTGTAGCGCTAAAATGAATTAATAGTACATAATATTTACAATGATAATAAAATTAACCTTGGGGGACCGTATAAATAAAGCGTTATTTTACTTTTTGGGAGGGACATCAGTACTGAAGAAAGCAGATTCAGTAAACAAAAGATGTTCAAAACTGCAACGATAAAACTTTCATAATAAAGGTCTGCGATCTAAAAACAAACTACATAAATTGTAAGCTACATTATTGAATTACCTTTTAGAAAGTATTTCCACAACCAATAACTTGAATATCGATGTAAACCACAAGGCAGAATATCAGGACGAGATTCGAAGAAATCACATTGTCGCTGCAGAGGTCCAAGAGAAAGAGTGTATCTCAAGTGCTGCAAATTTTTTAACGGCAAAAGTTTTGCATTCCTGTAAAGATAAAAGACAAACGTTTCTGATTGAGATAATTACAGCCTTGGGGAATATAATCATTTTTTTAGAAATTCAGCGTCGAAGTTAAAGAAAAACAGCTCGAAATCAAATTCAGCTATGATTCAAGAAGCAGTACTAGGCGAACGGTTTTAAATATAATCCTTATATTCACACCAATGAAACTTTATCATATTGATACTTACCTCACAGTTCATTTTCCCCAAGGATCTTCCTGGATGTTGTAGAAAATACAAGGAAAGATAGCCATGTTTATTGATTTTTCCTTTTCTTAGACAATCCGGCAACCAATCTCTCTTCAAATATAAAGATCAAATCCATTTGGGTAGCCGAAATTGATAGTAAATTATGTGAAGTTGTGATTCTATTTCAAGCTTTTCCAGTAAATGCTATTGATTCTTTGGGATGTTAAGCAAAAGCTCTTTGAATATGCACTCAAAACAAAATGGCGACTGCATTCTCAAATCTTCCCATCTCTATGCACATGCGCAGACAAGATGCCTATATGCTATACTTCATTGCAAAGTCGTTGTCGTGTTGAAAATCATGAATCATAGAAGCAAGGACCGCAAGGAGGGATGGGCAATCAGTTCATGACCCACACTCATGTAGATCAATGAAATGTTCTCGTATTATTTTATGATATATAGAGGTTATTAGTCGGCTAAGCATCTAATAAGGCTGTGTATTTTTACGAGTCATTTGGATGACGAGTAAAAATTCAAAGCCGTATTAGATGCTTAACCGACTAATAAGTTGTTTATTATATTTTTTGTCAAAGAAACTAGCCATTTTGGTGAAAGAAAAACAACAAATTACAGTGAAATTTCTGTACCCATATTTCGCGCGTTCTTGTGCATATTTCGTGCGTTCTTTGACAAAAAAATATAATAAATATATATATATGAGTTATTTAGCAAAAATCTGGATAAAAAGGTCGATTATTTTACGATGGTATTTGAGAGCTTCAACTTCCCAGAATTCCTTTTGGTCACAGCTTTCATGATTTTCAACCAAACAACGATTATGCAATTAGCTATATAATATTCATTCATTCATTCTGTACCTCGTATATGTTTAGTAACTTTGTATTGTTTGTTGTTTTTACTTCGATCTTAGCTCGCACTCATTAAAAATCTAGTTAGCTCGCGCTGTTCTAGCCTGCGTTCCCGGCTCTGGGGGAGAAGAGAGGGGTTAGGAGCGGATTGGGGGAAGGGGGGAGTGGGGGAAGGGAAAGGAGAGGGGGTTCGTGTTCTCATAAGTTATTGCAACCAAGAACCTGTTATCGTGGTCAAAGAGAACTTTGATGAACATACAAATTCACTGAGAAGAGCACTAGCGTTGAAGAACTGGAGAACGGCAGCAAACCATGTTTTTACTCACATAGAACTCATGGAACATATGGAGGAAAGTAGAAAATGAATTTAATGAGCTAAGTTCAGATTGTGTCCTTAAAGGAGAACTGAACCCTAAGATCAACCTTTTTTTTTAACATTGTACAAAGTATGAAAAACAAGTTTTTAAAGGTTTTTCTCTTCTATGATGCGTAGTTGTTGAGAATTTTTATTTCAAAACTTCAAATATTTCGCTTGGTACGGCGGCTCAGATATGGGCTGTCAGCGGATTTTTAATGAGTTCGTGACGTCACACCTGGGGAAGCGTGCTGGCGTGTTTCACTCGGGTCTTGAGACGCTTTGTCAAAATGGTGTATTGTATGGCCTGCAAATGTTCAAATGATTCTAGAAAAACCAAAAATATAAGTTATCATCGCTTACCAAGGGACAAATCACTCAAAAAGGTTTGGCTGCTGAAAATTTCAAGAGAAAATGTCAAAGACACCGAGGATACAGTCCTGTATCACGATTTTCAAGTCACAATTTTGAGACGTCAATATTTTGTGGTATTGACGTCTCAAAATTACCGCGCGCGATTGGCTCACAGGATATGATTGACAGCGAAAATGACATTTTATTGGTATCTGGCTTTCAACTACAATGCGAATACAGGAATGTTCTTCGATTTTTCAAGGAAAATTCAAGGTTATTCCACAGTAAAAAGGAGTTTCTACAATGCAGTATTATCAGTATTATGTTATGTGTATAAACAAGGGAAGCTAAGGTCGTAGTTAAGGTGAGAAATGATTCTGTCAAACCTCATTCACAGCTAAAATTTTCATTTCACGGCGAAAGCTACGAACACTCTAGTTTCTTGATAAAACTTAATGCTGTAAAAGTGAAAATTACAATTAGGCACATGATGAAAACCTTGATCAGTTTAAGACAATAAAATAGTTATTATAATTATTTGGTCGTTTGTTGTTTATTGCAGAATAACATTGAATGAAGTTGAATGAATTTACAGTGAAAGTTGTTCTTTGCCGTGAAAATCCGGCCAATCTTGTATAATCTTGTGCTTAATTTGCTGTCTTTTGAGCTATTTTCCACCCTGCATTGGACTTGACGTCGACTGACATATTGCAGTCACATTGGCCCTTGTATATACAGAAGATTGATGGTTAAAACATCGTTGAATTTTCACGAAATTAAATTTACTGAATCGATTCACTTTCAATCCGGCGAACCGTACGATAAACTTTGGATTTGTTTTCATTCGCTTTTCTGCCAAAATAAGAGATGACATGCTTGGCATGACATAAAAGAGGAAGCTTGTCAATAGTTCTTTATAATCACTATCCAACTGATGAAGACTGTTGATTTACAGTCGAAACGTCTTAAGTGTCATTGTCAGAGAAAACAGGGCGGGGCCAAAAGATGGGGGTCAGCCGATTCTCTCTATCTTTTGTCCACTAAAAGACTATCCCATATGATGATGAACTGTGGTATTTAAAGTTTGGTCGGCCTTTATTTTTTTGAGATTGACCACCCCCCTCCGTTTTTGACTTCTTGCACGGTCTATGATGCCTAAATCTTAACGTAAACTTGGCGATCCAAAAAGTGAACATTACCTTAGCCACTGCCGAATTTTATGTTTCGACAGGTAAACTTAGCCTATAAAGAAGCTGTTTTAAAGATTACAGTCCAATCCGACGAGTTATACACAAAATTGACACGGTTTTGAAATTTGCATATCAAACTCATTCGATTGAAGATCGTAAAATGGGTCATCTTTGAAAATCATTTTCTCGAAAGTGCGGCAGTTATTTTCAAAATAAATTACAGTCTGCAAAAGTACTATGCCTGAAAATTACGGAAAAGCAAAGTTACAATTGGGATCTCAAATTCCTTGGATGTGAGTCGCCTCCAAAGTTGACACAAATCATGCCCGAAATGTGTTTGTTCGAGCGAAATATTTACTTCCGGTCGACACGGCATGGCGTGACTCTCTCTATTTTCGACAAAACGTCGCTGTTAATGTCATTACTGCACCTTTTCAGTGATAGTTAAACTCAAATTGAAGGATTTTAGAATGATTTGACGAAGTTTACACTATAATGAAGTCCATATAAATATTTTATTCCATTCCTGACAACCTTTATTTCATTTGTTTTGGTTGTGCTACATCGCTACATGCAGATGTTTACGAGAAAAATATTACTTTACTGATCGGTCTTAAAGACAGTAATAGGCAAGAATACATAGCAGAATAAAAGGTATGTTGACTAAATTTGCCATAAAATAGTATACCTTTCTACGTATACAAATTTTGTCTTGTCACGGACAGTGTCACACAACAAGGTCAAACTGAAAAAGGATCATTGTTTTTATTTTTGTTTTCAATTGAATATCGCTGTTACCTTTAACGTAAGGCTATTATTATTTCTTATGTTGGTAATAAGCGTAAATTTTGCTATTTAATAAACAATTGAATGAGTTGTGATTACGCAAGACTGAATGAGCTGTCAATTTGACTCATGTCAGTAATAAGCATAGTTTGATTGTGCAATGCGCATTTATATTCGACAATGGCTGTAGAAGTAAGTTGCTCGTTTGTATCGGAGAATTCTCCATGTGGTCTCATTGGTTTAGCTACTACGCTAGTCCCGTTATCTGCATGTACTCAGGACATGACGCCTCGTCTTGTAAGTCTACAAGTGACTGGAAAACGCGGACGGGGAAAGACAGTACTCTCCGAAAAGGATCTAATCTTGAATCGTGCAGGATTGTTTGATTTGACAACTGAACAAGCAGAAGCAATGACAATCTGCCCAAAACATCGGAAAACCTCACTACTGATTGGCAAGGTCGTAAAAGTCGTGTTTGTACTTATCCTATTCACGAAGGTCCGAGAAAACAGATACAACTTCCTCGTCGAGTCAATGCATCGATGTCCTTAGAAATCCATCAGCTGTTGAACGCTGTTGTGCCGATTGGTTCCGGTAAGATTATTTATAATGAATTCATAAATATCTATGAAAGGCAAATGTAAGAAGAGCAAGGAACCCTAAGAACAGGGTGGCAAAGGTTTTTTTGCGTGACGCGTGAAAATAAATTAGACGCGTGATTCGTGATGATGCCCAAAATAGCCGCGCGTGATATTTACGCAATCTTGTCATTTTCTTTACGAATGGGCAGTTTGAATTGTTGGGTACCGTAGTCATATAAATTTATGTAGAAAAACATTCCATTGCACAGTCCATCGCACTTGATTTTTGGGGGTTATAAGGGAGAGATTTACAGTGTTTGATCACAGGCAGCCCAACCATTGTTTCTGAGGCTACTTATAATAAATAAAACGCAGGAGCCCATTACTCTTGAAAAAAGGATATTTGTATGCGCGCGTCTTTTTTGATGGGTTTCCTGTGGTACTGATATGATACTGATATGTGTTTAGTAACGTATTATGTTGGGCTCACTGTGCTTAGTAACGTCCCTGTGTGCGTCAAGAAGGAACTAAGCACAGGGAGCCCAACATAATACGTATTGCGCGTGCGTTCTAACACAGGAAACCACAGGCAGCACAACCATTGTTTCTGAGGCTACTAATAATATATTTGTATACGCGCGTCTTTTTTTATGGGTTTCCTGTGGTTGAGCGCGCGCACGATACGTATTATATTGGGTTCCCTGTGCATACAAATGTATGATGTTGGGATCCCTGTGCGCGTCCCGCAGTACATTTTCACTATTGCTGCGGGCGCGTCCCGCAGGACGCACACAGGGATCCCAACATTATACATTTCTATGCACAGGGAACCCAATATAATACGTATCGCGCGCGCTCTACCACAGGAAACCCATAAAAAAGACGCAAATATATTTTTATTAGCCTCAAAAGCAATGGTTGGGCTGCCTGTGAGGAAACCCATAAAACGACGCGTGCATATAAATATATTATTATTTTTTATAATTTTAAAGTAGCCTCAGAAGCAATGGTTGGGCTGCCTGTGGTTTGACGCCCAATACCATAACATGTGCAACTTCAACATTATTGTTTAGCAAATCAAATTGCATAGTTGAAATGTTTATAAATGTCTTATTAAAATTATATTAAACATGCATTTGTATCCGATATTATTTCGTTGGCACAGCTTTGTGTGAGACATGTCGACATACCCACTATAAAAGAAGAGCACATGAACCTGACAATAACACTGCCAATGTAAGTATATGTATTTTTGTACTTTGCATGTACATGAGCCATTTCATTTATTGTTGTTGTCTTTCTATTTACAGACGTCCCAGCACGTGGAGCTGGAAGCATCACTGCCATCTGTAGCACCTTTTCCTGATGATCTGTGTCAACCAGGAACTTCGTCAGACAGCCCTCTTCAATCCGATGATGCTCAGACAACAACAACATATTCACAGTCATCCCAAAGTAGCATACCTGAAAAGGAAGTAAGTATCTGGGTTGATGAAATTGAACTCCAGCAGCAGAAAAGAGAGCTTTTAAACGAAACTATTGACAAGTTGAGTAGTGGCCGCATCAGTCCTGTACTATCAACCCTAAATACCTCATGGGACGATATATCAGTCACCCAACAAAAGTACTATTCAAGAAAAGCAAAGGAAATTGTGACAACTGCATTGTCCGTTATTAGTCCAGGCCAAGAAGAAGAGATGTGGGATTCTATAAAACATGACCAGCTACCTGGAATCGAGACGAGCGGCTCAATAGGCCTCGCTTTGATGGCACTGAAGGTCTGGTGGAAGTTCTCATAAAATCATATTATCAAGCAGAATCTTGGCAGACTAAACGACAGATATTATCTCTTTTTGCAAACGATTTCAGCAGATCTGAGTTGCAGGAACTGATACCTGGTCTCTCCAAATGGCGCATTGACCAAGCCCGTTTACATGGCACCCAAACAGGTAAAGGTCAGCCAGTGCCCGTCCAGCCTCAGTTTCGTCAAAGAATTGATCAAGCAAAGATAGATCACTTTATAGATTACATATCACGCCCTGAATTCACCCAAGATGTAGCCTTTGGAACGAAAACCATGAAACTTGATTCTGGAGAAAAGATCATTATCCCAGCAGTATTCAGGACATTGATACCTTCCAGAATTATTACTCAATATAAGAACTTATGCACGCAGCAAGAGTTCAACCCAGCTAGTGATCGATCGTTGTGGCGAATGGTAGAAGTGTGCTCTGCGTGAGCAATGGGGGAAAAGTCCGAACTAAAAAGGAAACGGTATCTAAAGTCCGGTTTTAAAGCACATGTGGGGATTAGCGAACATTGAACATTGCAAAGACCACTGCATAGTCTACGCTCTTAGTGATCTAAACGATCCCGCTTTCAATAGTGAATGTCAACACAGCCATGATGTCTTGTGCGAAAGATGTAAATCCTTACGAAGTGTCCTTCAAGACATCACTCAAAAAGTTGAGTCTTTAGATGTCACTGAGGAGCAGCGAGCAAGATTAATGTTTGAAGTTGCAGAATATGTTCGTTCTATCAATGCCTGGAAATCACATTTACTGCGTCTCATTAACCAAGATGAAGCTAAACAACAAGCTCTCTGTAACCTCGAAGATGATGCGTGTCTCATAATAATGGATTGGGCTATGAAGTACCTACCCCAATATTATCGAGAGCGCATGAGTGATTTCTTTGGGAAAAGAGGAAGAAGTTGGCACGTTGCTGCTGTTATCACAAAGAAGAACGGAGTGATTCAAGTTGAGTGTTATGTACACTTGTTTGATTCTTGTGTACAAGATTCTTTTGCTGTTACGTCAATCGTTGAAAATCTTTTTCATGCTGTCAAAGAAGATTATCCTTCAATCAAGAAAGCATACGTTCGTTCAGACAACGCAGGCTGTTACCACAATGGTGCTCTTCTGCTCAGCCTGCCTTACATTGCAAAGAGAACCGGTATCCTCCCCATGAGATATGACTTTTCTGATCCCCAGGCTGGAAAAGACATCTGCGACCGCAAGATAGCACCTATGAAAGCTCACATGAGAAGATATGTGAACGAAAAACACGACATCAAGACAGCCCAAGACATGAAACAAGCCCTTGAGTCTCATGGCGGCATAAAAGGGTGTCGCACTGCTATCGCTAAGGTAAATCCCTCGAGAGATAATGGCAGAAATAACAAAATACCTGGCATAAGCCTCTTGAATAACTTTTCTTTCGAAGAAAATGGCATTAGGGCGTGGCGAAGCTATAACATCGGGACCGGACGGTCTTTTCAAGTACGAAGAGCTTCAAGTCAGGCCACAACAGGAAACTGGCTTAGAAGTGTTACAGCAGTTTGGACCCCGTACTCGAGAGCTGGGTACAATTGCAGGAAACGCCCAAGACCCATCATCAAAGAACGACATCTATTCATGTAGCGAGACTGATTGCGTTCTCACTTTCAAGACAAGTTCTGAAGCAGAGGCTCATATGGACATTGGTAAACATGTGAGAAAAACCGAGAGAGAATCTATTTACGATTCAATAAGGAAAACCTGGGCTGAGAAAGTTACTGGTGTACAACATACTACCATAGCCAGACCATCAGAACACATAGAAGAATCGAGCCTCGAACAACAGCATCAGTCACCGGATTCGTGCAGGGCCTCTGGAAGCCAAGTAGCTATCGGATGGGCCCTAAAGACCAGCAGAACTTGGACAAGAATGGGAGAAAAGGCCAAACTATTTCTTACAGAGCAATTTGACGCTGGGGCTGCAAGTGGGCTAAAGGCAGATCCAGCACAGGTATCGAGAGAAATGAAAAGAGCGAAAGATGAGCATGGAACATCACTGTTCAAGCCAGAAGAGTGGAGGACAGCTGAACAAATTAAAAGCTTTTTCTCGCGAATGTCAGCCAAACAAAAACAACAGCAAATAATGAACGTAGATGAAAGACAAGAAGACTTATCAGAGGAAGATGTCGTAGCAATACAAGCCCGAGAATCTTTTGACGCCTTGAGAAATGCCGTGATACAAGACATGGATGTCCCTAGTCACCCTGTCATAGTCGGAGAAAGGAACATCTGTCAACTATCTTGTGATGGGAAACTCAGCCGCCTAAAAATAGCAGAACTTAGAACTATCTGTGAAAGTCTGGAGATTGAAGTTCAAGGAACTGTCAAAAGAAAATTAACATACATAAAACCACTCGAAGAGTTTTTACTTGCATGCTCTTGCAAGCAATCATAAATACGAACGTTTTATATTGGAACAGCAGGGCCGTAGGCTGCAACAACGGGGGGGGGGGGGGGGGGGGGGGGTAGGGTTTGGGTGCATTTTATATATCGTGTTACTGATTTGAGTGGGGCATACTCTTCACGACGATGGTGGAGTTGAATTTTGCGGGACTCTCCGGACACTCTCAGACGCGAATATTTCTGTCAAAAAGGATAGGTAACTTGATCTTGATGTTAGGCTTGTTTTCCATAATACCTCTTAGCATCCGATAGCAAGGTCCGTACCTTTTTCAGCGACTGATGGCCCAAGCGCAAAGCGCGCAGAAAAACGAGGATCAATATTATGAAACTGACGAGCAAACGAGGTTAATACATTTTTATTATGTACATTACGGAAGGAAAACATGGACCAACTAGCTTGAAAAGTTACCTGTCCATATAATAATGCCACTTATCTTTCAGTATCACAAGTAAAATGACTGAGTATGGGATTTTCAATCAAAATCGGTATAATCCCGACATGTACAAACTCGGGATAGTTGCACACTCTGTAATCAAATAAACTCGGGTCAAGAATTCATGTTATTGTAAGACTTCGAGAATTCCTCTCATATATTGTGTGCCCCGCACTCCCCCTAGCCTACGGGCCTGTGAACATCGTAAAATAGTATCGTCACGCTTTTTATAATGCATTACCAAATGCTAATTACAAACTAGACCCTACTTTTACAGATCACAGTTAGACAAGAAACAATTTGTACCCGTAGAAAGGTATACTATTTTATGGCAAATTTAGTCAACATACCTTTTATTCTGCTATGTATTCTTGCCTATTACTGTCCTCAAGACCGATCAGTAAAGTAATATTTTTCTCGTAAACATCTGCATGTAGCGATGTAGCACAACCAAAACAAATGAAATAAAGGTTGTCAGGAATGGAATAAAATATTTATATGGACTTCATTATAGTGTAAACTTCGTCAAATCTATCTAAAATCCTTCAATTTGAGTTTAACTATCGCTGAAAAGGTGCAGTAATGACATTAACAGCGACGTTTTGTCGAAAATAGAGAGAGTCACGCCATGCCGTATCGACCGGAAGTAAATATTTCGCTCGAACAAACACATTTCGGGCGTGATTTGTGTCAACTTTGGAGGCGACTCACATCCAAGGAATTTGAGATCCCAATTGTAACTTTGCTTTTCCGTAATTTTCAGGCATAGTACTTTTGCAGACTGTAATTTATTTTGAAAATAACTGCCGCACTTTCGAGAAAATGATTTTCAAAGATGACCCATTTTACGATCTTCAATCGAATGAGTTTGATATGCAAATTTCAAAACCGTGTCAATTTTGTATAACTCGTCGGATTGGACTGTAATCTTTAAAACAGCTTCTTTATAGGCTAAGTTTACCTGTCGAAACATAAAATTCGGCAGTGGCTAAGGTAATGTTCACTTTTTGGATCGCCAAGTTTACGTTAAGATTTAGGCATCATAGACCGTGCAAGAAGTCAAAAACGGAGGGGGGTGGTCAATCTCAAAAAAAATAAAGGCCGACCAAACTTTAAATACCACAGTTCATCATCATATGGGATAGTCTTTTAGTGGACAAAAGATAGAGAGAATCGGCTGACCCCCATCTTTTGGCCCCGCCCTGTTTTCTCTGACAATGACACTTAATAAAAAAGCTAAAGTCAGAGACAAAAGTATATCTTTAATTTAAAATCACTATCATGTTAACTTGTTTAAACTGTCATTTAAACTTTTTTTTAAATCTTTTTGTACTGAAAACAGTTTTCAAAAACTTCAATCGTCGCCACGTCAACGCACGAGGTGGTGAGAATTTGAACAAAATCAGAATGCTTTCCTTGTTATTTTATTAGTTTTTCTTGCGAATTATTGTAGAATCGTGATACAAAACTAATTGCGATTTTGAGACGGCGATACCACAAAATATTGACGACGACTCCGCCCAATACGGAATATATTTTCTCCCAACTAGCCATCAATATTTTGTGGTATCGCCGTCTCAAAATCGCAATTAGTTTATAGTGTTCGGAGCACTTCGAACTACATTGTTTTGATCGTGATTTACGTGCGGAACTGACAGGCTACAAGTCCAAAAACAAATTGAAGCCCGATGCTGTACCAACTATTTTCAGTCATTGATCGCCACCATCAAAACGTCGACGTGTTACTTCAGAGAAACGGCAATTGCAAAAGGCAAAAAACGAGGTAGCAATTGCTACACTACGATGCTCCATGTTTATATTGTTACTAACATGAAACCATAGTTACTATAAGCTTACATAGTTATACAGTATATTTAAAATTGTCTAGATCGTTTGTCATCACTTTTAACTCATTTAGATCTGTTGGATTCTTTCTTTAGTATTTATCATCCCTCCTTCAAACACCCAAGGCCAATACCATCGAAACAACATCACTTCATGTACCAGCATCGAGTTCAGAGCCTGAAGAAACATCAACATTGAGTTCAGAGCCTGAAGAAACATCAACATTGAGTTCAGAGCCTGAAGAAACATCAACATTGAGTTCAGAGCCAATACAGATGTCAGATGTAAATGTACCCTTACTGGAATGTTCATTGCCTAGGAACCCTGATACTAACTCTGATACTAACTCTGATACTAACTCGCAAAACGCCATACAAGTAGATTCCAAATCATGTCAAATAAATTTGAGGGGAAATGAACTACTCCTAAGAACTGTGGCAACTCAAACAGATGTAACATATGCTGAGTGTTCTGAGTGTTCCACTCAGACTGAAGAAGAATCCTTACATGTACATGATATAAATTACGACGATGATGCATTGAGCTCATCACAAGAAACCACATACCCAGACAGCACACAGTTTCTTTCACCACAAAAACAACGGCTCAACACCCTGCTTTCAGAGTATCCTAATTCAGAAACGTCAGACAGTCAGAGCACTTCAGAAGTGGAAACAGATCTGGAATGGCAAAATATAAGTCCCCAAGAAGACACCATTTATTTGGTTTTTGAACAGAATCTGTCAAAAGATGTCCACAATGCGGTGCTACAGTCATAGAGAAAGATACGTCTACTCAAGGAACTTTACTTTGTGTTGTTCTAAAATGCCTAAATGGTCATATATATAATTGGAACAGTCAACCAATTATCGGTCGTATGGCAGCTGGAAATCTTTTGGTGACGTCATCCATTATTTTAAGTGGAGCTACATATACCAAGACCTCATGTATGGCCGATGTTCTAAAATTGCAGTTTTTGAGTGAAAAAACATTTTGCAATATCCAAGATGAATATGTATTTCCTGTTGTCAATGAAACCTGGTTAAAAGAACAAAACATTGTTGTAAGAGCCCTAGAGAATCGTGATGTCTGGCTTTCTGGAGATGGTAGATGTGACAGCCCTGGATTCAATGCTAAATATGGAACGTACACAATGATTGACCAACATACTGATAAAATCCTTGATTTCAATGTTGTCCAGGTTAGCGAAGTTGGGAGCAGCAATGCCATGGAGAGGGAAGGGTTTAAAAGATGTATGAACTGCTTATCACAGATGGGAGCCAATATCAAAGTTGTCGCTACAGATGGCCATATTGGTATTGCTGCCGACATGAAGAAAGACCACCCTGATAAGGAGCACCAACAAGATGTATGGCATATATCAAAGCGCATCACAACAAAATTGTCAGAGAAGGGCAAGAAGAAAGACTGTGGTGAGCTCTTTGCATGGATCAAGGCAGTGTCCAATCATCTTTGGTGGTGTGCTGATACATGTGAAGGCAATAAAGATGTTATCAAAGAGAAGTGGATTTCATTGATCTACCATACTACCAATATTCATGAGTGGGATACTTCAGAATTGTATCACAAGTGCTCTCACCTACCCATTCCTCATCAAGAAGCAAGACAAAAACGTTGGCTCGAACATGGCACTCCATCACATGAAGCCTTGAAATCAGTTGTCATGGATAAGAATATCCTCAAGGCCATCCAGAAACTGACTCTCTGTTGTCACACTGGCAGTCTAGAAGTTTATCATAGTGTGTTACTAAGCTATGTCCCCAAGCGTCAACATTTCTCGTATAAAGGCATGATTGCAAGGTCCCAACTGGCTGCTTTACATCATAATGCTAATACAGAAAGGGAGCAAGCTAGGTCATCGAGGGGGGGAAACGAAGGAGAGCTGCAGTATAAAGTTGTTTTTCCTAAACGCACAAAAGAGTGGGTTGCAAAACCCATCAAAAGCAAGCCCACAAGATATCACCTCAGGCCAATACTTGATGCCATTGTTGCCAGAAAGAATCAGGCTTATGATGACAGAAGTGAGGGAGTAGATACTACACACATTGCTAACAATATTGCACCAATCCCATGACCTCCAAAAGAAGATGTGGTAGCAAGGCATACAACAAGGTTTTCAAGAAACTGACTTTGAACTAATTTCCAAGTTACAGGCTTTCTTGTAAATATATATATATGTAAATATGTAAAAAATATTCCATATTAGTAGAAACCAACTAGTATTCTATCACTAATTCTGCAATATGATTGGCTAACATACTCACCATTTATTGCGTGATAGATAGTGAGTAGCGAAAAACCGGCGTTTCGAACGAAAACAAAGCAAAAATCAATAAATATTGGTATATATTCGAAGGTAGTATGCTAGTTGGTTTCTACTAAAACAATAATTAGACTACTCGTTCGAGTTTTCTATGAGTTCAAATAGTCAACTCGACGCTACGCGCCTTATTGACTACTAACTCATAGAAAACTTGAATTCGTAGTTTAATAATAATATATTATTGTTAAATAGTATCGGTTACCACAAGGGATCAAAACAATGTATCACTTAAAAATGTTGATTTGGGCATACAGTTTTAGTATGAAAGAAATAACGAGAAGATATCTCAGTTTGATTGCCATGTTATTATGGATATTTCGGTCTCTAGGTAGATGATGGTCTCTAGCTAGAGAAATATCCATAATAACATGGCAATCAAACTGATATATCGTTATTTCTTTCAATGTATCACTTGTGCAAAACAATATTTTTTTTAATTTTCTCAAGACATGGCATTACATATTGAACAAGTAAAAGCATACAGTATGTATTAGTCTCACTCAGTATGTTTAAATCAGCTACCACGAAGTGTCTGGTAAGCAATTGTATTAGAGTGATTTTAATTAACCTGTGAAATGGACATTGGTAATATATCTCATGCAGTAGACTTTGTTTTTGTATTGACTGTCAGACATTTAAGTATTATATCTTGTTTATGGGTAGAATAAAATCACTCAACTAAGTTGTACAAAACAAAATTTTCAAAAAAACCTCCATGTAAATTGATATTAATACTGTTATAATTATAGAAAACATTGAGTTAAACATGGGAACAAATATCTCACGAGTAAGTAAATAAAAATAACCTTTCATATTATAATAATATTGTTCTTGATGTTATTATTATATTCTTTTCAATAAGTGTGTCATTTTGCAATCTGGTTGGCTACCAGCCATTGTCAATAAGTGTACAGACACATAGAATAACGAATCACTCACACATGGAGCCTGATCTATATGCGCTTTAAACAGTTTTTCAAACTCAGTATTTGTAAAAAAGAAATTGTTAGCGATTTACCATTGTCTGTACTCTTGAAGTAAAAAATATATACTAATACATAGCTAATTAAAAAACAAACTGCATGTAAACACTGCAGCTGAAGTTGTGATAAGATATACTTATTCTATTAGAGTGATTCCAATAAACCTGGGCACTACTAATTAGCTGTCAGTGTTTATTAGATGCAAAGAAACAAAAGAAAACAAAAGAGTGAGTGTCTAATAGTGTGTATTGGTGTAGTTAGTAATGCCCAGGTTTATTGTAATCACTCTATATCTAGGAACTATCAGTATTACTGATTGGTAGTATTTATTTCTGCCTCTTTGAATCCAACGTAAACACCACTTTGCTCGGGAAAAGTGCTTCTAACTGCCTTGACAACACAGGACGGAATAGGTCGTCTTGTCCTTTTCCTTAAATATCCATGAACCCATGTGGTGAACTGTCGGTATGCCGTCAATCGCCAGGCCCTACGAAGATTGGTACAGTATTAAAATCACATTCATGTAGGAATAAAGAGTTTTTAAAATATTTGTTAGTTTTACAAACGTATTTTCGATGCTATCTTGCTGTGGAGTACAACGTGAATTGTGCATGGCGACGAGTGCTGTCTTCAAAACATCATGGTCGAGGCAAACAACAGCAAACTTATGGTGATCGATTATGCAGTCTACTCCTATGAAAAGATCAATGTTAATTTATGTTTATAACTGTATATACCATTTATTTTCGATACAAACCTGAACTATCGAACTTCTCATTCAAAACATCCAGCTCTTGACAACAAATGCTCTCTAAGTCTGTATCCATGGTAATGCAGTTTTCACAACTGCACCATTCTGTAGTTCCACGTCTATCATTGCCGTTGTTTGTATCCTCTTCTTTTTCTGACTCGTCAGAGACCGGCTCTTCCCCTTCTGGATATGTAGGCTCGAACTGGTATGGTTCAATGTTTTTTGATTTTTGACATTATTCTATCGTGCATCAGCTAGCGCTAAACTACAACTTCAGACTGTTCGATCGCTTGATCGAGGATAAAACTTTCCCCAGATGTGACGTCACAAGCCCAATACAATGACCGCTGACATATTTATTTGAGCCCACGTTGTTGAGAGCAAATTGGCGAGAATTACATCAAAGAAAAGTCATTTTACTTCGTTAATTTACACATCATCGCAAAACAACCTTTGGAATATCATTTAACCAACTTTCACAAGTTTGTTCAAAATAGGTTGATTTTAGGGTTCAGTTCTCCTTTAAAGGAAACTCCCCATCAGAAATTGCTGCATTTAGCAACAAGATTTTAGTCCACGAAGTCACTGTGAAATCACCTTTATGCCATTCTGCTATTCAAGCTGCATGTGGTGTCAAGGTATCAACTACAACGAGAGGCACAAGAAAGCTGTTAATGTGATGTCTTTTTCAATATCATTTCTGGCAAAATTCAGAAACCCATGTATGTCAGCTCTGGCATACATAATTTCTTTGGTATTGTTTCATGGTGGTTTAGGTTCCCAGGACACTCAACGCCTAAATCATCTAGGCATTTGAATGTCATCAGATTCCCTTGTCCGTCTTCAAAGGGAGATGGGTGCCACTTCTGATTCAAAGGTGCCAATCTGGAAAAAATATATGGAACAAGTCATATCAGCTATGTTTTTTCTTCATGAATTAACGAATCAGCTAGTAGCTGCAGGAAGCACCAATGATACTCCAGCTACTATAGAGTTTGACGAGGAACGGCTCAAAGTCTACCAGTACTATTCCACCTCAACATATAATTTCTGCAAATAATTGCTTGAACTGGCAAGATTTTCAAGAGGGAAATCATTCATTAGCCTCGATGTAGTAAATGAAACCCTATAAAAACTTAGAATGGAAAAGCTTCCTCATTTCAGGTAAATTATGTGAATAGATTTTAAAAATAATAAATAACATGTTCTTGTTATGTGTACATTATTTTGATTTCTCAACAATGATTGTGAAAACTCTCATCAATATATATATCAACCATTGTTTTTCATATTCATAGTACAAAATCAGCTGTAGCTAGTGCACGTGCATGATTTAAATTGCACTAAAGGAACTCTATGAATTCATTCCATTTCAGAATTGTTGGTGACAATATTGACTACTATATTCAAGCAAGAATTCAGTCAAGGAAAATCCTAACCAGTCAATCCATTGGACCCAACAATATGCAATCCTTGACAGAATCAATGACCCCTCTCTAAATGACACCTGTCCACAAAAACCTGTAGAACATGTTCAGCTTGTAGATGTGCTCCCAAACAAGTGTGTTCAGGAGAGATTTAAAAGGAACTGTGCTGTTTTGGTGAGCCGTATTGTGAGCAAGTACCTTTCATGTTTACAGCACAGGCACATAACCCATTGTCATTCTGCAGAGGCATCATTTAAATCAGAAATTGTAATTTAATTTGTTACTCTATATTTAATTTACAGAGACATTGTATCACTGTTTTGTAAACTTCAGTTGGATTTTGTTTTTTTATCAGTGTTGACTTGGCCTACAGTTTAAAAATCCAAATGTAGCAGGAGAGATGGCTCAACTGTTATTGATCGACCAAGAGAAGTATGTGCCTACGACTACGACAACTAGAGGAGTACCTGAAGTATTGACATCCATTATTTTTGAAGAGAGAGCGAGGAACGTGAAATGGACATTTGAGGATGGGATGAACAAGTATGACCGGTTGGAGGGGATTACAAGAAGTTGCTGATTGGCATGCAAAAATGAATCTGTATTCAGTAAGTTTTGTCCAGATAAATGTAAATACAAAGCATGATTATTAGCCTGGGTAACAGGCCAATTGCAAAAGGGAGGGGAAAGGAAGGGGGGAGGACAGGAGGGAATTCAGGGGAGAGGAAAGGGGTTTCTCCTCCTCCTCTCCAATCCCTCTCCTTTAATTTCCCCCTCCCTCTTGGGCCGCTATGTGGGCTAGCATGATTATAAGCATTTTATATCAGGTAACACAATAAATTAAAAATTATGTATAATATTTAATATAACAATGTTTTCGTATTGTAAAATACAATCCCTTCATGGACATAGTTATATGATATATATATTCATTTCATGTAGATTGAATTTGATATGTTTGTGGATGGCAATTCAGCTAGAGAGACAGGTACAAACCGAGCAAGCATGAATAGAGTGGGAAAGACCAGAGCCGCTCAAGGTGTTGCTAAACAATTCAATGAATGCAAAGAATTCCACCAGAGTGAAGTAACAGCACAAACATCACAGACCTGGATGGTATTGGACAACTGTCCAATATGTAACACTAAAATATGAAATATTTTAATGTAAAATGTTTTTGTTATACATGTACATGCATTACAGGTGAACCTAACTTAGAAATCCCTGATGCCAATATACCTAAATCAACAAGAGGAGAATGGGTCTTTGTAAAAAATATGTGGACCAGTACCTAGGATTTTGTGAAATTGACAATATTGTAAACATGGTTGATGAACTACAAGTTATCGAGCAGCATGGTTACAGATGTAGGTCAGCTGATTGTCAAGAAACATTTGTTTACCATTCCGGGCGAGTAAGGTAAAAGTTGTTACGACGAAACATTGCATGACACCATTAATGAATAAATTGCGTCAGACTACACTCGCCGGAGGCTCGTGATTCTGAAGCTTTTCTCGTGTTCTCCCAACATCCCGCATGTTTCTATCAGAGCATAGAACATGGAAAAAGGTTTTCTAATGCTTTTATAAAATAACTACAAGGATTTCTTTCGTAATAATCCTTTATTTACGCGAGATTTTACTGATCAAATTTGCAATTCTCCTGAAAAACGTCAGAAATCGCCCATCGTCCAATCAAATCTCACGAAAGAAATCAAAATGGGAAAGCGACTCGACAAATTTTATCAGTGCCGTTTGGCGTTTTGACAAAAAAACGTTTTGAAAAATGCTATTTTCTGTCAGAAAATTACAGAAGAATGCTTGTTACACTTCGTTTTTGTATCCTGTGAACACGAAACACGAAGAATCACGATCAATGACGAAGAGTCGTCAAACTTTCTGAAATATTTGACAACTTGATGAATGGAGCACGAAGTCAGGTAGCCAAATATCCACAGTATTTGTCGTATTTTTGAATATTTTCATCGCTTTTCTCGACAAGAATGTATAAACGATGGACGCTTTTGAGACATTTCAAGATATTTTTTCTCTTTGACATATTTTACTAGAGATATGAATGTTCTGGCGAACCCGCCGTGTAGCTGCAAGAATCGCTCTGTTTTCACTCTTTTGTGATAATATTTACGGCTATCTTTTCTTGATATTTTCAGTCGTACACTTGAGAAAATATGTGTAGCTATAGAACTTACAAAATGGTTAGTATGTGATTGAGAAAACTGAGCCGTTATATTTAGTTTTCTTCATTATTGTGGACAAAAATATTTGGACGATTCGTCGAGTTTCTTGCCGGCTGTTTGAACTTGAAGCTCAATGTTCTTGCAAAATTAATTTTCGGTTTAAAGGGGCACTGTCACGACGCGCGCATGCGTCAATTTTAATGATATTCAGAGATTTTAATGATATGCAGATATTTTAATGATATGCAGAGGTCAACGAACCCGTCTGTTTACGAAGAGAATCGCGCTAGTAAATTTCAATGTTGTGTTTTGAAAGTGTTTTACGATCAAGTTTTCGCAGAGTGCTTCCAAGTTATTCAGAATATACAACCTTTACAGCGTGTGACCTAAATATTTCATGAAATTAGTATACTTATTATAGCGACTTCTGGTGAAGGAACGGCGATAAATAGCAGACAATCCGAGGTGACAACTCAGGTCTCAGATGAAGTTATTCACATTTCACATCGCTAAAAACCAAGTCCGTATTACTTCTTTGCTTCAAAAAAGACTAACGAAGATGTACATGTCACTACTGTATAAGGTACTCATGTTTTCTTAAATTGTAAGAGTACAAAAGAGTGCAAAAAGAACTGCACAATATAATTCCCGTGTGAAAAGTATGAAGGTCAATCTCAACTGAGTTATCTTTAATTTGTCGTTGTGTCACTACTTCTAAACCTCACGCAGAAATAAAAACTCATACAATGTGACAGTTGTTTGCAATAGCTTCAGTTCATATGAACTCGAAGGAATACATTATGATGTATACAACTGAGTTCTTTTTGAGAACATAATAATTCGAGTGAATAAGTCAATGAACGCGTTGTCAAACATTGTTGTTGTCATTCGGAATACTTTCCTACCTCCTTTGGTACTCCAGAGCTGTTAAAGAGAAGTATAGCGAACTCAGAATCTGTAGTATAACCGTATTCTATCTTTCCAGTAAACCAAAACTTATAAACCTGTCGCCTGAATACATTCGTTGTCAACCACTACATCCCGGCGGCCGCCATGAGAAGCGATCGCCATCGCTCTCGCCGATTAAATAAAAAGCGTATAAAATTGGACTTCAAACCAAAAATAACTACCCACAAATACGAAACAACAATCAGTCTAAGTACTGAATAAGTATAATCTTCTAGAGTGCAAGGATTACAATGATATCATTCGATATATTAACACACTGAATTTGAATTTTCCTCGGGTCTCTTGAAAGCGTTGGTCAACGATTTCAAGATTGAAGCCAAGATTCGCGCATGCGCGTGTCGTGACAGTGCCCCTTTAAAATCATCAAAATCACATCTAGATAGAACTTGAACTTAACTAAACAAGAAAAATTGTAATTCTATGGCTTTTGTTTAGTAAATAAAACGTGTTTGACAACAGAAAATATATATTTGTGGTCGATCAAATCCACTGCATCGCTTCAAGGTTGTTCAAGGTCATGAACCATGTTTCTGTGCTCTCATAGAATATGGGTTTTCAGCCAATCAGAGCGTGCGTTATATCATAGTTATTTTATAACAAAGGTTGCAATCATTATAGCATGCTTTGAAAATCTTTATCAAAGTCATGAATAATTCATGTCCCATTAGGCCAATGGGAGCTGACCATTTGGTCAGGTGCACGGACCTTTATACCCCCGTACAGACCTGCCAAGTTTTAGTTATAGAACTGTTTAATAAAACATGAGTGATTTAACTATCAAATAATAATTTATCGATTGGCATCAAAATGGACCACTGTCAATTAGGAGAATTGAAAATTGTTCTCATGATTGTCCTCCACAATCTCCACATTAAACCAGAAAGGGAATCAATTGCAAGGAGTCTATATATGTTTTTAAGTACATATCCTACATGACAATGTTCAGTTTGTTTTATTACAGGCATGAAATTGAAGTACACCAGTTATTAGTAGACCCCAATAATACCAATGAAGATAAAGATGCATATGGACATTACTATTGTAGAATGAGATGTGGTAATGCATTCAATACAAAGTCAGCCAGGAATAGGTAAGTTTAAGTTAACATTGCAAGATTGATGATAACATATGAATTGTATTTTTTGTACTCTAGGCATGAAAAACAACAACATTCAATTTCTTCTCAGCCAGAACGTGCCGAGTCAAGTTCAAAGACAGAAAAAAGCAAAGACGATTTCTTGTTTAACTACCATCGGGGAAAACTGGCGTTTGGATTACTTATGTTTGAATTTGAGGATTCAAGTAAAGAAGGTGATGGGGAAAGATTAATGGATGTATATAAATTTGCACTATTCTTCTATTATTTTTCGTTATGTTAGGATCAAAGGTTTTATATCCAGCAACTCTGTAGCATCCTTCAGCTTACACAAACATCTTTACATCATCATCACAATGTGACAACTGATGTCCATGGTAGACAATGATTACATGTTTCCCATCTCTTCCAGCACGGCCTGCTTCTTGATGCTGGTCTAGAAGGCTTCTTGCTGGTTAGAAGGCTTCTTGCTGGTACCCAGTTGATGATGTACCTGACATCTGGAAAATCAACTCTCATGCTTAAAGCAGTACTGGCAATGATAACTCTTTTTGTTCCAATGTCCTTGAATGATTCAAAGATCCTGTCTTTGTTTTGCTTCCAAGAAAGCGAATGGAACATGCCAATCAGTAGATTCTGTTTGTTAGGTGTTTTAGCCAACAGGCATCATTCCCAAGTTTGAACATCAATTCATTACACACAACTGCAATCTCCTTTAATGTGTTGCAAAATATTATTGTTTTAGGATTATTGCATCCTTGTTCTTGCAACAAATTGACAAGCCAATTTAAGGAATTGCTCATCTCTTCTTTTGGACTTATAAATATTTTCGATGGAGCATCCATCCAAAGAACCTCACATATGTTTGTGGAACTAGGTCTGCTGTCCCAGTGAGGGCAAGTAAAGGTACATCTGAAATAAAAAATAAGAACCAAATAATATAAGCTTACTGGTGAAGTGGTATGAAGGACACCAAAAAGAGAAATCATTTGAACCATCTGTATTGCTTTAGGTGGCTCGAAGTACTGACCTTCTACTTTTCATTCGGCAAATATGGTTTAGAATTATGTCAATTTCAGCGCGATCGAGGTTTCCTTTGCAATGATAAACAAAGATCGTTGAAATCAGTTTTCTAAAATATCTCAAGATTTCGATGAGCTCTAGACAAGCGACTATATGCGTGAAGAACTACATACTAATACCCCATTCACACCAAGGCTTAAACATGGTTTAAGGTGGTTTAACTAAACAGGTTTAGAAAATTATCTACAGACGCCATGGAACTTTTGGGACAAAACTGCTAGTAAACTGTCCTTTATGTTGCACAGTATTAATTCCAGGTAGTTTGATTCTTGAGAAATTAAATGCCCTCGAATTAGAGAAGCGAGAATAAACCTAGTTTAACTAAACAAGGTTTGGTGTGAATGGGGTATCAGTTTTATATAACTTGTGATTTATTAAAACTCGACTTTTTGACTTTAACAGACCCCAAAGAAAACACCAGCGAGCTCGAGGAAAAACAGAAGCATTCACGAGTGCATTTGGGAAAATATATAATCTCAGATCCCTTTGTAAAGAAGGTAAGCTTAAGTCTCATGATACAGTATTATTTAAGGTGGCTTGAAGGAGTTTTTAACTGACCACACTTCTACTTTTCATTCAGCGAATTGATATTCTTATCTTAAACCGATCAGAATGACTTTTGCACCAGTGATCATGGAAATTTAGAATTATGTCAGCTCGATCGAGGTTTCCTTGGCAACGATAAACATTCTTTATGCGAATTATTCAAAATCACTCTGATCAAAAAGTTTGAATTATGTCTCAGTTACGTTGCCGACAGTAACGGTCAAGGATTTGTTAGCTTACGCGTTTTATATTTTTCGCCTGTATTATGGATTTCAATTGTTAACTTAAACACGAAACCGCGCTATAAAAGGGCCTGTGCCAGGCAGCTAACACCTTCAGTTGTCAGTCATCCATCGTACTGCCAAGAGCTCTGCATCGTAACAATGGGCGCGAAATTTAAATTCAAAAAATTGAATTTCAAATTGTTGACTTTCTTCCATCAAGAACTCATTTTCAAAATCTTGTTATTAGTTTTGAATGATCAGTTTTGAAAATATTGATATCTAGCTCAGTTTTATCGAAGTCCAGTTGAATAATAATTATGAACTTTGAGTCGTTCAATACGACATGAATACGAAGATGTTACTCCACCATTTCAAATTGATTCAACTGAGTTGGAAAGGTGTGAAATGAAGGCGGTCCAGTCCCTTTTATAGCGCGGTTTCGTGTTTAAGCTTGAGCTTATAGATTCGAAAATAATAATCAAAACAGTTTTAACTTAAAGCTTAATAGCTTCGACCACGCAGGCTAAACATCTAAGTTTTTTAATACCTTAAACCAGTCCAACTTTCCACCGTATGTGACTCATCGACCACGATACACGCCAAACGGTTGTGAAGATCGGAGGTCGAATCCTTCAACTCATCCTGAAATTCAGGCATCACAACTTCTTCAGGTGAGCTCAACAACAGCTTGAACTTGCACGATTTGATGTCTTCTGCCGTGAACTTCGACAAGTCAGCAGCAAGGTAACCCAGAGTGTTCATTTTGTCCACTTGGTCTTGGATGATGCTGGCTAAAGGTGCAATCACCAACACAACAACACGGCCATTCGTTTCTTCGCTTTTAACGCTAGTAAAAGCTTCAAAAATCCGACTTTGTCCAAACCCCCTTGGAATAACTCCAAATACATCTTTTCTCGATAAAAGGTATCTTATGCCTTGCTCTTGCTCAGGTTTTAAATAAATTATTCTCTTGACTACACTCTTCCATCACTATAACTTGATAAGCTTTGGCTTCGCTTGGTCTGGGATGTGTTAGAATCTATCTAACTGCCAATCACACGTCACTTTGGTCATTTTCGACCAATAGGAATTTACGGCCGCCGGCGGCCGTAAATATCTAAACTACCCGGCCTTGCGGGCAGGATTTCCCTCCCTCCCCTCGTCCCCAATCCCCCTCCTCCTCCTTTTCCTCTCCCCAATCCCCTACCCACTTCCCCTACCCTCCTTCTCCCCAATCCTTCCCCTTCCCTTCCCCAGGGCCGGGCTACGCAGGCTAGCGCTGTTCAGTTAATATTCCATGGATACCGCTTTCTGTTAGCTACGTAGGAAATGTGTACTTTCATAACCCTGAAGATGGCCGCGATGAATGAAAGCTTGGTTCAATAAACAAATTTCAAATGCAGATGAAGCCACTACAATGTATTTATATATTCGAGTTGTTCGCAGATACGGGATTAACTTGTTGCATGACGATCAGTCAAGTTTATTATTCGGCATTACAATATCGTTTTATCTTTATTTATTGTTCATTTTAATAAAAATGTAATGCCGCAGGAATTGTAAAACCGCTGTACTTATTGACATCAGACGCATTTGTACAGGGTTAGCCTCGAGTCGGTGTACATTATTCACAAATATCAACAAGAATACGAAAACATGTTGACATGAAACAATAGACCCAAAGGTCTTAGATTAACACAAAGGAGAGACGTAGAAGAAGAGGAAAATGTTGATAACCAAAAGTACTCCCTTGTTTATCAGTGTTTACGTTGTTTAATTTGTAGCGTAGCTCGTAGCTCAATTGCATAACTCGTATCATATTACATTACGCACGCTATGATCACTTGACCTTGAATGAACTAGTTCTTACGTAAAACTGATTGAGAAATACAGCTTTGACAATGGTTTCTCAATAGTACATTACACAACAGTCTAATATATATATGAGTAAAGTGTTCCAATAAAACAGAATAACAGTGCAATACTGGGACTTGTACCTACGCATGTTGTGAGTGTCTTTATATATAAATAGTCGTTGGTCTCTCGTTGGCCAAGTAAAGGACAACCGAAAAGAACCAAGGCCAAAACGCTACATTGGTGGCTAGCGGTGATACTTCTCTGGAACAAAGTTTTGAGGACCGTGTGGAGATCGTGGCTTTTCTGTGAATTCCTGGACTGACGGTTCTGTAATCGCTTTGTGAGTATTATATCACGTCTGTCCTTGGGGTCAATTGTTGTCGGCGACTGTACATTGTTGTGGTATAGAAAACTTGTAGTGACGGTATAACGGCGGTTGGTGAGTCGTTTGTTTGTTGTCGGTTTTTGTTTTTGACGTCTTTGTAGTAGGATATATTGTGTTGTTACGATGCCTGAAACATCCAGCGCGAGTAGCACTGTAGCGCCTGTCACGCAACGAGTCCTTGTGATGCCGGAAGCGTTCTCCAATGGCGACAACGAAGATTGGGCATCTTGGCTGTGCTACTTCAAAAAGTGTGCCAAACTCAACAAGTGGGATGACGAACAGCAGCGAGATTTCCTTTCCGTGCGTCTTCGTGCATCAGCCCTTGAAATCTTTCTTGATCTCAGCGAAGACACACAGAACGGCGTGTTTCGGGAGTTGGTCGACGCTCTGACCGAAAAATTCGTCCCGGCTGAACGCCTCGAGCTTTACAAGTCAGAGTTTAATGCTCGACGGCGGGGACAGGATGAAAAACTCATCGATCTTTCCGCCGCGATCGGCAAGCTCGCACGAAAAGCGTTCCCGGGTGCCCCCGCTGAGATCGTTGACCAACTCGCCAAAGATCGATTCATTGAGGCACTTCGCAGAAGAGATCTCCGGATTAAAATCCGCGAAGGAAGCCCGAAGACCTTGAACAATGCAGTGAGTCGTGCCATCCAACTCGAATCTATCTACGAAGCCGAAGGCGGTAAGACTATTGCAACGAAGCCCGTCCATGTCGTACAACAACACGACAACCATCACCGTACTGATGATGCGATGACAGCTCTTCTAGAACGCAACACCGCTGCGCTAGAAACCGTAGTCAATTTAGTAAAGAGCTTCACGGGACGCCAACCTTTGCCGGAACGAACAGATGAGCGCGACGTCATCGGAACTCCGCGACGACCAAGAAAACCTACCTGCTGGGCCTGTGGTGGTACGGGGCATTATCGACGAGATTGTCCCAACCGTCAATATAATCAGGCGTCGGAAAACCGCTGATGGCTGGCGCCACGGGTCAGGCGCCAGTCACCCCTAAATTCCCTGAAAGAGGTGTACGGGAACAAGAGCGGACAAGAAGCCACTGCCACAAATAGACAACAGACGTTGGGGAGCTACAATGCGGGAAGCGATGGTAACGAAGCCAACACAGACGAAATGGGACGAGACGACCGATACCTCCCCGATGCGACCGATGAACTCTACCAAGATAATGGGTTCATTATCGACGAAGTAGAGACGAATAATGCAGATCACCATGGCAACGCAAGACCAAGTCGTCAGAGAAGACCTCCAGCCTGGATGAGAGACTTTTATGCCGAATGATTATTGCTGATTATTATTTTGTGATTTAACTTATTGATTTTCCAGTCAGAAGCAATTTAAATATTTTATTGACATGAGGACATGTCTTCCTCAAGGGAGGGGATAGTGTAGCGTAGCTCACAATTGCATAACTCGTATCATATTACATTACGCACGCTATGATCACTTGACCTTGAATGAACTAGTTCTTACGTAAAACTGATTGAGAAACACAGCTTTGACAATGGTTTCTCAATAGTACATTACACAACAGTCTAATATATATATGAGTAAAGTGTTCCAATAAAACAGAATAACAGTGCAATACTGGGACTTGTACCTACGCATGTTGTGAGTGTCTTTATATATAAATAGTCGTCGGTCTCTCGTTGGCCAAGTAAAGGACAACCGAAAAGAACCGAGGCCAAAATGCTACAAATTCATAGTTAAAACTATCTTTATAACATTTATTATATATCTGTGACGTAATTTTACCAAATTTGGTCATTTTTGAGGGCCGATATGAGGCGTTAATGCCCTGTAGAAATCCGTAATGCCCTGTTCACAACTCAAAAATCTCAAAAAACAATAACCTGATAAATTACGTCACAGTTATATAATAAATCCCTCATTAGATGTTTTCTCGGGTATTACGGGCTGACATTTTACTCGTTGCTCGCATTTTTCCTCGCCCTGCGGGCTCGGAAAAATACATTCGCAACTCGTAAAATATCAGCTCGTAATACCCGAGAAAACATCTAATAAGCTGTTTTTATATTACTTAAGCCCTAAATTATCAAGGATTTAGAGGGCATAAATCACTCACAATTTATATGTAGATTCTAAGAAAACCATTTATAAAGTCAGGAAAACAGAGGGCATTAAGATATTTATGCCCGCAAGTGACGTCCATATAACATGCGCGCGAATGCTGGTTTATGTAAATTAGCTGAATTGGCCGCAGGTTTACGTGACGTCATATTTCTGCATCAAAATGTAAGTTAGCTGCTTCAAAATTAAAACAAGATGGCGTGAAAACAAGGTGAAGTTGAGTTGAGTCACTTCTCGATAGATTTGGACTTTCTTTTGAACTAAATCCTTGATAATTTAGGGCTTAGGAAATATAAATCGCTGCACTCGCATAAATAACCTTCATTGGGCCTAAATACACCATTATGCCCTCAAAACATCACATTAATGTTACTATTAAACCAATACTAATAATGTACAATACTATGCTCGCATATTACTTAATTTGTATAATGCTGCAGTATTTTACCCAGTCGCATTCCCTAGAGCCGATATCTAAATACCTGATGATGAAGCATACCGTGAAATCATATCAACACCGAACACGATGATACACAGACACGGAAACAGTAGAGAAAAGGGACTGAAAAGCAGCAAAAACAGTCATGTTTGTGTACAAGAAACGTTGGTCTGTGCGCGCGTATTTGAAAACATGGCAACTTCTCTCGCGCACAAACAAATTTCAAGTTGCACGCGTAATCGTAAAACTGTCATTTCCACTCTTTTCTGGGAAAATATCGTAAACTTTCTTCCTCGTCTGCAATGTTTACCGAAAATAATTGTGCTTTGGTCTGTTTTTATTATGTTATAAGTTCTCCCTTTCTCAGTGATCGCAAACACAAGTTCATGCAAACAATTTGGATATTGCGCTTATGCTTGCGTCGGCCCCGTTTTGACCACAGGCAACCCAACCATTGCTTCTGAGGCTACTAAATAAAATAATAAAATGATATTTGCCGCCTTTTTTGATAGGTTTCCTGTGGTAAAGCGGGCTTCCTGTGCTTAGTAACGTAATACGTATGGCGCGCGCGAAGCCTGAGGGCGAGTTTGATTCCACAGGACGTGGTTAGACAGCGAATACAACTGAACAGATCGTACGAGGGATATGTATACAGACTTCGACAGCTTCTAAATGGCCACAAATATCAAGTTAGAACTCCATGTGGAATTGCATTTTAGCTTTTACAACAGCCTCCCAAGGCCCATACAAGCAAGGAATATACCAATGCCGCCTAAAGTAAAGAAGGCGAATGTAACCACGAGAAGAACAATTTTCACAGCAGACTTCGTCGAAAATCTTAAGCCATTGATTACTGGAGCAGAATATATTTACGTTGACGAAGAAACAGCTAACATCGCAGATGTTTCTAAAAGGGTCAAAGAGTACTTAAACAGTGAACATGATTTGTTTTTATCTGTGACTCAAATGGCTATGAGATTAATGACTGTCCTGCGACTAAAGGTATTAAGCCTTGGGGGGAAGGGTGTGTCTTGTGAAATAAGACTTCTCACTTTTACTTTATATGACGTTCTCAGAAATGTAGACAAGCTTAGTTAATGGAGCTTAAACGCCCAGAGTTTTAATTTAATTCATTTAATTTAATATATAATAACGAATCAAGATAAAACGAGGTACTTGAACGCAATTGATTGCCAAGTTCATATTCAATGTTATTTCACTTCAAAACATATTTATATGAATTTCAACAAAAACAAAAAACGTTTTCTGTGTGATGCTGGATAAGGAGATATAATATATTTTTAGGATTAATATTTTTTTTTACGTACTTTTTAATTAATTAGTTTATTTAACGACCCCACCAGCTCTGCTGATTAATTTATCGTGTTGAAATAAAGGTATTCATTCATTCATAATAGATATGTAGGCACCAGTCATTCTTGGGTATACTAGTACACAAGTATGACTGTTGCCTACAATAATGTCTGCTTGGACCACTGTTTCTGTTTTGTAATTGATCTGTAGGTAGCAGTCATACTTGGGTACTCATGAATATACCTGTAATGATATGGTTGCTATGAGACCCCTCTACAATATATTTAACTAATGCTGTATACATATAACCTGCACTGAATGCTTAGTAATGTACATTTTCTTTTAAATCTAGTTTTCACTTCATGTCGATACTGGGATCAAATCCCAAAACTTGAATTCAAGCCAAAGGAATGAGTTGTTAAGGAATATATTTACCCTCATAACAACTCATACCAAGTACTCAACCGAGCATGAGAGAATGGTCCTCTTAAAAATATTATACAGAGATATCCATTTCTAAAAGACAAGAAAATGCAATAATCAGACACTTCAAAAAAATTATCGATTCTGATTGGCGGAGAGCAGTGCTGTGTATGACGTAATTGCATTGAAATTCAGTGCAAAATTGTGTAATTCAGTGCAAAAAATGTAATTGTTTACATTTTTCAACAAAAAAAATTTGATTTCCTTTTTTTAAATAACGTACATTATTAAAATGCATATGAATATGAAGTGAATAGTGGGATGTTTCAGTATTTTGTGTTTTGAACTTCGCATTTGCGAGTTAGGTTTAAAATCGTGATATGCTCATTTGGTGACGTCAACTTATATCATATCATATCACATATAGCATACACCGAATGCAATAATGGCCGCCACCAAGCGTCGAGTAGGTCGAGTTTCACGAAAGCGAGGCTAGTCAGTCCTATGTTAGCCATGATCGCCATATTGGAATCCAATGTAAAGCAATATGTCAGCTTATAGATGATAATGCTGTCGTTTTGCTGCGTTCCTCGGTGAACACAAAAAAGATAAAGCTCTACGTAAACAATGGATTGTAGCCATCAGAAGAGACGGTGGAAAGCATTTCAACTTGACTGATCGAACAAAGATATGTTCTCTGCATTTCAAGAGTACTGATCTTAAAATATCTTTGAATAGACGGATTTATCCAGCGAAAGGAGCTGTTCCTTCAATATTTTCTTGGTCATTTTCCCCAAGAAAGCGAAATGCTCCAACAGTTCGAGTTCCATTGCCAAGCACGAGCAAAAAAGCTGCCGTAGAAGTGGACGAAGTGGACTAACGAGTTTCGAACAACAAAAAGATCGACGAGCAGCCTTTACAAATTGAAACTAATGTTAGTAATGATGAAATGCTATCCGATCATGGAGGATAAGAGAGAAGTACAGAGGAGTTTAAGACAAGAATCAAGGATCTTGAACTGCAATTAGAAGAATGTCGAAAGATTAAGGATGGACTACAGTATGAAAACTCAAGGCTAAGAAAATCGCTGGACGAATTACAGACAGCACATAAAAATTTTAATGATAGAATATTCAGCATAGAAAATTTCAGTACTGACAGTGATATAGATTTTTACACAAATTATGAAACTTTAGAATTTCTTAATCCTGAACTTGAAGGAGTATCAGATACTGGAAGAGGGAGGTGGAGGAAGGATTCTATGAAGAAGCAGTTCAAGACTTAGGGTACAAAAAAAGGGGACGACCAAGAAAGCTGAAGCCTGCTGATGAGTTCTTAATCGTGATGTGTAGACTAAGAAGAGGGTTCTCAGAACGCCATTTAGCAAACTTGTATGGAGTGTCTCAGCCATGTATAAGTCGATGCCCATCAATATATAAAGGGTCATTATTGATTGTACGGAAGTTCAGTGCGAAATGCCCAGCAGTTTATTGTTAACTAGACGCTCTACTAGCGTGAACTTGGGCTTCTTAATAAAGCTGTTTTGATAGATTTTAAATGTGAAACCTAATAGCTTGTATCATCATACAGAAGTAGTTTTAGCCTACATGTACTTACTTGCAGAATTTAAGTCACTCGTTGCACGATGGTCAGTTTGTTGTCAAAATCTCCCGATTGCGCGGGCTCAATAAAGGTCAGTGGCTATTACCATTCAGTATTTTTCAAAATGGCGGACGAAAGTGTTTTGAATCTCAAAGTGAGAGTTCAAGACGATACTGAGCGAGGAAAGAGGTTTTGGAACACTTCAGTCGTCGAAATGAAATTCTCTGTCGAGCGGGACTGGATTAAGAAAGTAAGAAAGGGGGAAAACAAGCCGAACTACGGAATGGGAGCTATGGATTCCTTGCTGGAAGAGGTTGTTGGCAATAAGCTAGAGCTTGCTGGACCCGTCATTGATGCCTATTTGGAAGAAATTGGACGGGGAATACTAAATAAGCTAACCCATTCAAAAGCTACGGGTCTTGTAAACCCCATTTCTTTGTTTATACCATGGAATGTCTTCCGACACATTTTAACACTCGTTCATGGTTATGGTGGAGACATTGTCACAAAACGCGATGGGAGCAAACATGTCCTTACTTTCAAGTCAACAGCTAGTGTTTCCAAGCTTTTCTCGCCATCACGTTTCTCTGGAGAAAATATGCTGTCTTATAGACATTTCAAAAAAGTCCCATCGGGCACTGGATGTAACTCTAAGACAAAATTTGTGCGCCAATACAATGGAAGATCTGTTGTAGTCATCACAGAAACAACTCTGTTTTGCATGGACTATTTTATGAAGGCACAACGACTGACAGTTTCTTTTTTTGTGCAACGATACACTTCAGATGATTATGCTATAGATAGCAGTTTACAGGCATTAATGAATCAGTAAACTACAAGTGACAGATGTGATTGCCCTATATCACTATGACGTCACATCAAAACAATCTATTGTTTAAGCGTTAAGGATCATGGTCGCGAGAGGGAGACAAAACAGCAACAACACAAAGGATTTCGCAAATAAATGTATTTTACAGACCGTCTGAAAGTGATAAAAATCACCAATCACAGTAAATATTGTGGGAAAAGCATCGATGAACATAATATCTGGAAACTAGCCAATTTGAAATCAAGCGAACCTCAGCAGTGCAGATTTAGTTCAAATTTCTATTGTTCTTCACGATTCTGTCCCCCTAAACAATCCGTTACATCATAATGGAATAGGGCAATTGGATTTAAATTTGAAACACCATCTAAAAATAAATAATTACTTACATGTACCTTACTGATGTTTCGAGAATAAGCCCTCAGGCTGTGTCAGTGTACGACGAATGAACAAGGCAAAAACTTAATGTAATTTGAGCACCGTATCAAAAAGAAGTACTTGCTGATGATTTGGAAGCTAGTCGTTCGCTGGAGTAAATAATAGAAATGTATAGAAAATAAAGAAATGTATATTGAAACCTTACAAGTCAGCTGACAAAAAAATATTATACACAAGTTAGCTGGATATAACATAATTATTATGTTATTATTCAAATAACCAACTACAGTGCAGATCTAAAATTGGATCAAAACAAAGTGACAATTCCATTGTAAACTTGGTTGGCAAATTAGCATGATATTTAGCAATGTTTACAAACATGCTTAGATGTTGATGTTGCCACAATGTTTGTATAACGTGTATAATTATCAAAAATATTTTTAAAATATTTCACGAGGAAACTTAATAATAGTGTGGAGTTTCAACTCAGCACTGTCATGAGCTGGTAAAGTAACTTGGTTTAACAACTTATTGGTGTATTACATTAGAGTGATTTTATTTAACCTGTGAAAGACATTACTCTAATACACACAAATACATCCTAATTTAATTGTGTTCTTTTGTTTGCTTTTGATTATCAGGCACCTGTATGTACTACATTGTAACTATTACATTTTATTTCACAGGTTAAGTAAAACCACTCTAAAATATATATTATAGTGGTTTTCATGTAGTGATTCCAATAAGCCTGGGCACTACTAATTAGCTGTCAGTGTTTATTAGATGCAAAAGAAACAAAAGAAAACAAGAGTGAGTGTCTAATAGTGTGTATTGGTGTAGTTAGTAATGCCCAGGTTTATTGTAATCACTCTACCCATGAAATGGAAACTATTGGTACATGTGTAATATATTTAAATGAAAACAAAAGAACATAATGCAATTAGGGTGTACATATTACCTTATTTGACATTTTAGTGTGTAGTACGGCTGGATATTTTTACGAGTCTGCAGTATTTTGTCGAGCCCGTAGGGTGAGACAAAATACAAAGACGAGTAAAAATGTCCAGCCCTACTACACACTAAAATGTCAAATAAGGTATTTATTATCCAACCCTTTTGTGATGCGAAAAAAAATCACTCCTCTCGTGAAGGATATTTATATAAAAGCGCACGCGAAATAGACGAGTAAAAATATCGCTGGATATTTTTACTCGCTCCAGTCCTACTCGCGCGATATTTTTACTCGTCTATGTATAGTTGGATAATAATGATGTGTATTATACTAATAGTGTCTACTGCACAGGTTTATGAAAACCACTCTAGCAGAGAACCTTGTTCAGAATGACTGTATTTATTACATATAACACATTACATCAAAAAAACAGTAAAAGTGTGTATTTTATTTCTGGTGGCATTAACTAATGCTAAATAAGTATGTCTACACTAAAGATGACAATGCACCTTCTAAGCGCCTTGCTAGAATATCCTTATTTCCAGTAGTACTTAGTCCCCTGACTTGCAGTTCTTTCTTCAATTCTGCTAGCTTCATTGACCTTGGGTGCATATCATTTGATCTAGATATTTGCTTGGCAGTATGTACATTCATGTGTGTTTCTAAACTAGCTGTATCAGCAAATCTTTGACTGCATTTTGAACATATTATTGGCTTAAAAGCCTCAACTACCTGAGATGAAAGCCTACCTATTTCTGAACATTCAGTGATAACTCTACTTAGAATGCATACTCTACAACTTTCGTCTTCAATTAGTTTTCCCCTTCCACAGTCACAAAATTCATCACAATTGATATGAGGTGCAATACGGGATTTATAGTGATGTGTACATGAAATAGGTACCGGCTGATGTTCAGGTAGGTAAAAAGACCTGACATAACTGGCTCTCATTAACTGCCACCATTTACCTTGCTGTGAAGTTTTAAGTGATCTATTAGTCAGCAACATATCGTTCTTTATACAAGCATGTTTGGCCTCTTTAGCCTGCATGGAAATAATGCCATAACCTATTTTATAAGTATTGAATAATTTAGCAGCATGGTAGGGGATAGCATACCCCATTGTCCATACTGTGACATTAACATACGAGGGGAAAAACAAGCTAAAAATATTAAAGTAATGCATGGCATTTTCTTGTAGTTGATTTAAATAATCAGGACTAGTGCCAATCTTATTTATAAGAGTTCCAAAATTTCTAAGATACTCTGCTATTTTACCTATGGCCAGTCTTCTTAGCCTTTGTGCAGGAGATTCATTTAAGCACTCAAGATTGTCAATCAGTCTATACGAATAGTTTGCAAGTGCTATCGCTTGGTCTCCAATAAGTCTCACAGGCAGCTTGTTATACCTTCGTGATTCGTCCATATAATGTTCCTTGATTGGAGAGACCAAAAAGCCTAGTCCACAACCAAGAGTATTAACACAATTAGCACTATTGTCCTTTTGGATCATCTCTTCCTCTGGTTGACTTGAGGTGTGCGCAACAGGGGGAGTTTTGACAACAAACTGACCATCGTGTATGCCCGGATTGGGCATACTGTCCTTTTGGATCATCTCTTCCTCTGGTTGACTTGAGGTGTGCGCAACAGGGAGAGTTTTGACAACAAACTGACCATCGTGCATGCCCGGAGTGGGCATACTGTCCTTTTGGATCATCTCTTCCTCTGGTTGACTTGAGGTGTGCGCAACAGGGGGAGTTTTGACAACAAACTGACCATCGTGCATGCCCGGATTGGGCATACTACTATTTACTTTAGGGGCACTTAAGACTTTTAGAAACTTATCAAAACAACCTCTTTGTACATATTCAGTATAAATTAGATTCAGAACATGTTGCCATGAATTGATCTCACAATGCATAGGCTCGGGGCGCTGTCGTTCTGCATAACTTCCAATACGGGCGGGTCCTAGCTGACGAATTCCATTTTCTGACATAAACTTCAATACCTTTTGATGCCTTGATTTGTCAGAGACTGTTGTTGGAATCGATTTCTTGTATTGTGTAACTCTCCTAACATTATGTTCTCTGATTTCTTGAGTATAAGGTTTCCATAAGTCTTGTTCACTCTCTCCAATGCTACCACCAATAGCCGTCATATTGGATTTACTGACATTTGCATATGGTGAGGGGAATGTGGCTGCTTGATTAAGTTCGTTATTTGACCAGCTCTGCCAGGCCATGTCAGCACTGGGTTGAAATTCCACAGTACATTGCTTTTCACAAACATGAAAAATATTTCCCTCAAGTAGCTGCATCTCTCCTGTGTGCTGCTCCCATAGATTGTCAAGAACTATATGTTTTTCATCAAGGCTAACGCAGTGCAGAATGTAATGATAATCTCTGCTTCTTACTCGTTCTCCAAAATTCCAAGCTGTTAAACTACCAATGGACATTGTTGATGTACTGTTTTCGGGTGCACCATCATCCGAAAATTGATATATGAAGTGGTGCTCATTATCATTAAACCATATCAATTTCTTGTAAAGATATGGTAGTTTTAAGTGTAAGTCCATTATCATAAATACGAGTCCAGTTACTGTTCTTGAGACTCCTGGTACACCAGGTATCTGGTTTACCTGCCCAATGTCCAGGCTTTTAACAAAGTTGTCAACTTTCTTGTTTGATACATTAACATTTGGCATTTTTAGATCTACATCTAAACATTTTACATTCCGTGGCAGCCAAGTTTCTGCATCAGGGTCGAAAACTGAAGTCTGTGTTTTGCAAGCAAGTCTATACTTTCTCCTCGATAAAAAGTTTTGGTATTTTATCATAACTGCCTGCTTTAGTTCTTCATCTGAGTTCTTGTATTCTTTGGTAGCTTCTCAAATAGGCTTTGTAAATATTTACCCCTCTTAAACCCAGCAATCAGCTTGTTAATGGTTTCTTTGCTAGCAGCTGAAGATACATAGTCCCATGCTCCATATATTGATCCGTCTGTTCCCCCATGTATAAACTCTAGCGCATTCTTGGTTTCTTGTCGTCTTCTATATCTGAAATAAAAGTATTACTGATATAGGGATAATGATATACAAAGTAACATCACAAAAAAAGTACCCAAATAGATTTTATACAACTGTGGAATGATAAGTCCAATACAATATTCGCGTCCGTCTTGTATAAGATCTACAATCACTCGCCTTCGACGGCTGCTAATATTGTATACACCTATTTCAAATAACGTTGTCGCGTTCAAAGCAACAAGCAACAAGCGTCAAGCCAAGACCGAAGTGAATGCTGGTTTTGTGTTGGCAAATTATTCAAATCAGACCTATTTTCTATGGAACGAATTGTGATACGCAAACAAGCATGTGAAAATGTTCACATTTTGTATTATTAGTCCTTATAGAAGCAATTGTAATTAAAAAATAATAATTGTCAGCACATAACAAGCATTCACTTCGGTCTTGGCTTGACGCTTTGAACGCAACGTTATTTGAAATAGGTGTGTATATTACATGTACATATATACCTATTGTGATAATAGAATTAACATCTGTCACCATGCTATATGTCGCCTTCGGCTAGTTGTGAATTGTATATCTTATACAACACGGCCGCTCATATTGTATCTATTACATATACCTATTGTAATGTTGCTAACCTTGTACTAGAATTAACATCCGTCACCATGCTATATGTTGTGCTTGTATTTTCTCGCCTTACTTTGGCATAGCCTTTCTGTTCTAGTAGTCCTTTTTGCTTTGCATACTGTTCAGTAACTTCTTTTAAGCACTCTTCCTGGTCTCTAAGCTCCCTATGTTTCTCTTCTAAGGATTTGTTTGCCTCATCTAGCTGAATGTGTGCCTCATCTGCCTCTACTTTACACTTGCTCAATTGTTGTTCTGGTAAAATATTACAAAAGAGCACAATTGCCGTCATGGTAACCCCCCCACCCCTGTACAAAATAGCATATATGTACATGTACACTGTAAATTCTAAATAACAGTAAGCTTAACTACATACATTGTACACTGATTTAGTCAAGGGGAGTACTAAATTTTGTAGTTTATATGATTACACAACTTCTCGTCATCATGTTTATAGACAATAGCTAATATAGTCTTAACTACCTACTTTACTAACTACCAAGCTTACTTACCAACTTCATTCAGACATGCCTTCTTGGTGCTCAATTGTTCTTGCACGTCTTTCAGCTCTCTCTTCCTCTTTAATCCACAATAAGTCGCCGAGCTTTGCCAAAATTGATGAAAGTTTTTCTTCACATCACAACGACCAGAGTGATGATTGGTTTTACTACACCTCCGGCTCTTTCCACACAATTGTTTCACGCTATTACAAAGACGAAAGCCACGCGTTTGCAAAATCAAAATGGCGGACGACAAGAATCTCGAATGAGCAAAACAGATTTAGTTTAAAACGCTTGCATTTACCACTTTTCTTCTTCTTTATCACCATCACTCGACTTCATGATAATCCTTATTCATCTTCAATTGTGCAAGTAGCGATAAATACAATAAATAAGCTGAAAATAGAGTATTTCCCGCGCGAAAAGACAAATTTCACTCAAATAAATTATTTTGAGCATATAAATGAATCCTCACGGGGGTACCCCGAAATGGAAATTGTTAACGTATTATAATACTACCCCCTCTACCCTGAAGACCAAAGCTATAGCCTCGATCTGATTATTTAAACCCGATTATTTGCGTTTCAGTGGACCATAATGGACAGTGATTTTATTGTAAAAAATGCACAATGACATCGCAAAAATATGTAAAATACAAAGAATGAAGATGTATCTTGTAGAATAGCAATCTAAATTGCAATAAAACTGCTGAGATCATGAAAAATAGAGGCGTTAATATAACGGGTCTGATTTGACGCGCCAGTAATCAGCTGACAATAGATCGTTTTACCACGTGACCAAGTCGGAGGTCTGGGAGCAAATTGACTACAAACTGACCATCGTGTTGCGTAACTCAGTAGAGCATACATACGTAATTAGCTTCAACACTCACACTCCTAGCTGACAGCTGCATGGCGAAGCACATTTCGATTACCTTGCAAGAAACGATTTCACAAACTCAATAAAATTACGATCGAGTTTAAAGGGGGACTAGTACGTAAATCGTTCAAAGTTTGATTTAGCTGAAACTTCACTGAAATAATCTCAAAGACCCATACAATCACTGGTTAATTTTTTTCTCAAAAATTCCAATGGGAAGTAATACATTTTAATGAATCTTTAGAGGTGTCAGTGACGTCACTTACTCAACCCAAACAATCATCACGGCTTCGCTCCATACATTTCCTCATGTTTAATGTCTTGAATTATTTTATTTCTATGAAGCTAAACGTTTGTGTGAAGGAGTTTTCTTACCCTATATGTGCTTAGGATTGATTGTTTGACTAGTTTTCTTCAGTGCAGAGCTGTGATCTGAACAAACCGTTCAGATATTTTGATCACAAAATACAAAGAAATGTATGGAGCTGAGTTTGGGTTGAGTAAGTGACGTCACTGACACCTCTAAAGATTCATAAAAATGTATTACTTCCCATTGGAATTTTTGAGAAAAAAATTAACCAGTGATTGTATGTGTCTTTGAGATTATTTCAGTGAAGTTTCAGCTAAATCAAATTTTGAACGATTTACGTACTAGTCCCCCTTTAAGCCACAGACATCTGTTAGAAATACACTTTCAGACAGAATTGCAAGGCCAAAAAGTATTCTCTAGGATATTTGCATATTTACTAAGCAGTATTAATGAACGACTCGACTGGCTCGAGCAAGGGAGCACGGCAAAATCCTTTTTGAATGCTGCTGGTGATCGTTACGTACGTCTGCCATCTTGAATTTCGTTGATAAGCTGCTGACCACAACTTCTGTATACTCAAAAATTGGAACGATACAGAGAAGATTAGCATGCGCATGCGCTATGGTGACCACTTGCACATTTGGCGTAGAAACACAAAAATAACCGTCTGTAATCTTAGACTTGGGCCTTCCACAGGAAGCCCAAGTAAATAGTGAACTCTTTAGTAGTTACAAGCACCATGTGACTCTTAAAGGCTTTTAAAATTGGGACTGCCCCATGGTGTAACATTCATAAGCCAACTCTATACAGGCTCAATATCAGATAGAGAGATAATCATCCGCAGTGGTTTTTTGGATCTTGACTTCGACAATGGGGATATAATTATGGCAGATAAAGGTTTTACCATCGATGACCTGTTGCCAAGAGAAGTGTCACTAAATTTACTTCATTTCTTTGCTCAAATTCACAAATGTCAACTGAAGATGTTTTAAAGACTCAATAAATTGCATGTAGGGATGCATATATGGGATGGAGCTGTTTCTCTCAGCTTGCACAGGAAACAATATCAGATTCCCAATTGAGAAATTGTGGAAAATAAATGGGAACATTTCCCATTACTGGGAAACGAATGGGAAAATCCAAATCCTGAATTGGGAAAATTGTGGGAATTTGTCTGATATTTTTTTCATGAACAATTATTTCCCAAAGTCGGGATAACAATGGGGATATTTTCCTAACATAAACTCACACTTAGGAATTGAATGGGATTTTTCTCAACACAACACCAAACATGGGAATTGAATAAAAAGGTTTTCCCATCAGAATCCCAAACTTGGGAATTGAATGGGGATGTTTTGCCAGCTAAACCCCTAAATTGGGAATGGAATGGGAATGCATTCCCAACTGAAACCCAAACTTGGGATTTGAATGGAGAACTTGCCTGCTAAAACGACTTCTGGAGCGTGATAGGATGGAGAAATAATCTCATTAAGGTTTGAAAAGAAGACTGCTCGCACAAGGTAACATACCAAAACTTCCGTTTTTTTCAAACAAAACCCGGACATGTCTTTTGACATTCAGGATTTCTCTGTCATCTACTCGGCAATGTCAGTGGATATTCCGATCTCCGATAGATATTCAAACCCTGTCGGCAACTGTGCAAAAACATCGCTTCGATATTCTATGAACGTCTGACTATGAACTGTTCACGGAATGACTGAGGTGCATAAATATATTGTAAACAACTTTGATCTCTTGGATGTTCATCTTTCAACAGTCCTTTCATTAGCTGTCAACACTGACTTTTGCCCACGGCGTCCGTTTGAATGGATGAAAATATGGCTGATCTCTGATTGGCCCTATTTGTTTGTGGCGGAAAAATAGGGTCAATCAGAAGCGTATCACGCCCATAAGTCGTTTTAGCAAGCAAGTTCTCCAGCGGTTCTCTGGCGGGGCGATGTTTCATCCAAGCCCGCGCCGAAGAGCACCGATGGATTCTCGAGCATGACATGTACTTACTGATTGTAAATTAACTTTTCCAGCCTTCCTCTTTATGTCCTCCTCTAGTGGTTTTAAGAATTCACGCCTTGACTCTGATTGAGCAAACGTTGCTTCAATGCCTTTGCAATTGTGTGACTTTTTCACATATTGTTTAACTGCCCTCTCATACACTGCACACCAGTAGTTATCAGGTGCCGAGAAGTTGATAACGTCATCATGAATGTGGACTAGGTTGTGTATTGATATAGTGCACATTTCCAAACCTTGGATTTCTTCAATTAGTATATTGAGTCTCCAGGCCAACTTTCTGTGAAGTTCAATCATATTCTCATCCCATGCCTTTCTATCACCATAAAAGTGTATCTCTGTGAGCCTCGAGACAAGTGACTTGATTTCAGATTCTTTGTTGTTGGTTATTTTGTCCATGAATATGCAGTCAGCCATTGGAAAGAAAAACTTTTAAGTCCCTCAGCGTTCCACTGTCCCAGTCCTTTGCAGTGACAGATTGCACAGGGAATTACTCCATCTTTGAGGTCCTGGATCCAAGGGAAGTTTTCTACTTTTTCATCAAAGTACGACTGGTGAACAAGTTTCAATTCAAGAAGTCTTTCCAGCTGGTTTTTCACCACATTAAGACAGATAGGGGCAGGTCGCACTGAACAAAATTATGTTTATTTTACCGAAAAATCTGTCAACACCTACTCTTTTCTAGTGCGACCCAATTGTAAGCATTTGCAAAAAAATTGTTGGAATGCAACAAAATCTCAAAGCTACCGACAATTAAAATTGTTAAGCTCTGGACCTCGACAAACTGCCGTAAAACATTACAAACCTGTCATTATGTCATTCATGCGTTTTTCTGAAGATTACCAGTCTCAAAGCATGCCCAAACATCGAGTCAATTCTGTGCGAAAGGTCAAGATGGATCCCTCGTGGCCTTATCAAAACCTTTCACGATTTACTGGTTACGCACATTCTCAACCGATTCCTCACTCATGGCCTACTATACTTCCTGCTCCTGGATACAATAGCCAACCAGGTGCAAGCCAAACTGCAGCATCATCAAGCACAGAAACTAAAAAGTACGACAAATGGACGCACGATCAACAAAAATTACTTGTTCAATTGTGGGTCGACAAACAAGACCAGCTCAACAGCAAAGATTCACGAAATGCGTAGAGGGATATCGCTGAAACCATCAGTAAGAAAATTGAAATTACAAAGCCTGTAGATAAATGCACTAGGAAAATCAAATATCTTATTGACCTCTACAAAGATAGGAAAAATTGGAACAAAAATCGGTCTGGAGGATGCTTGAGAAAGTCTCCATTCTATGATGAAATAGATGCCGTTCTCGGATGCCGGGACGTGGTTACGCTAAAGCACGTGCAAGAAGTAGGAGATGGCAGAGACGACAACACTAGTAGCAACAGCGCCAGTAGTGCTTCGAATTCAACAGCCTGTTCAAATGAGAGTGATCAGTCGAGCACTAAAGAAGGCAGCAGTAAAGAAACGTCGCCCAAAGAAAGAAGGATGGAGAGAAAGAAGTCCAACAAGAGAAAGAGAAGCCTGAACGACGATAGCGATGCAGAAGAAGATGATGAATTTAAGAAAGCCATGGTTGCTATGAAAGAACAGGGAGACAGAGTTGCCAGTTCTATGGAGAAAATGCAAGAAATTCAGACGCAGCAAATGCAGCTAATGAATCAGTTTTTGGGGAATTTCCTTCAGATGGCAGCTAAAGACAAGTCAACTCAGTGATCAGAGAAAAAGAAACACATAATATTTTCCTTTAAGTATTTTAATAGTAGCAATCTGCAAACTATGAACGTTTGTTTCCATTTTGTGATCTCAGTTATATCAAATGATTATAATGAACGAAATTATTTAAATCGACTAAAATATATTTGCCGCATGAACCAATATATGTACATTGAATTGTTTGAAATACCTTGAATTATAAAGTTAATTTAGTATACTGAACTTGTTCAATCATTTACAAGGTAGCAATAAAGTCTTTTAATACCTCTCTAATGGTATCCCCATCGTCCATGACATTGTTATTGTAATCATTATCATTATCATGGTCGTCATCGTCATGTGAAGAACTGCACTTGCAATGGAGCTCTTTATTGCAAAGTTAACATTGCTGTCTAGCCTTTTCCCTAGAATTCTCCAACGACTTTTCAAAATCCCAAAAGCACACTCTATAGAGACCCGAGCAGCGGACAATTCTTTATTGAATTCAACTCTAGTCGCCTCTGGAAATGGTTTTTGTAGCCATGGCCCTAAAGGATAAGCGCTATCACCGACAAGGTACGGTCGAATCGTGTTGTTTCCAATCTCAACTACTGGGTTATTTAGTACATCATTATTCTCTGCCCTCCTGTACAAAGAACTGTTTCTAAGTACCCAGGCATCGTGCAAGCTTCCAGGAAATCCAGCTGAGAAGTCGAGAATTAACTTATTGCCGTCCGCAACTGCCTGCACAATAAAGTCGTATTGGTGATAGCGACTGAAATAATCGGCAGTACTTTCAAGGGGTGATTTTATTATGATGTGAGTCCCATCAATTGCTCCAACGATGTTCGGTAGGTCTGTTAAATGGGAGAATGTATCAATACAAGCTCTTGTATCCGCTTCATCCGTAGGAAATTTTATGTATTGATTTCGTAGCTCATATAATGCTTCGGTGACATCTTGAACGGCCTCTATAACTGTGCTTTTTCCAACACCAAATGTAGCTCGAATTGTTATATATGAATTCCCGTGTGCAAGACGATATAACCCAATTACCAGTACTTTCTCTGCAGGAATACATTTGCGCAATACTGTATCCTGTCTAGAAACCCAAGGGTTCAGGATATTTAAAAGAACTTCAAACGTGTCTCTGTACATCCGTAGTTGGCTACGAAAGTAATTTCCCGGTATTCTCCGATTGTGATAATGGGTTTCAAACCAAGATTCTACTGTAACATCCACCGATATGGATTGTATCGTCGGTTTCGTCTCACCTTGCAACTGAAACTGAAGAAAACATAAAAGATAGAAGACTCCAATAAAGCCTAGTATTCTGTTATGATCCATTTTCTTAAGACCGGAAAGAGTGAAACGAAGTGCATGCTTAACTTTAAGTCGATTGACAGAATGATGACACATGCTGTTCACCCTGTGCGACCTCAAATTCAAAATCAATTTTTTGTCCAGACAATTTTTGTAGACGATTTTTGTCAAAACAAACCTAATTTTATCTTCTAGTGCGACCTGCCCCATAGTGTGAAAAGTATCATAAACCATATGTTTCAGTATGTCAAATCCATATAATGGAAAAAGATACTCATGAAGGATACTTGCACCAGTAAAGCCTTTCTCAGATGCATATGTCTAGCGGGCACTTACTCTTGTTTCATGATCAATGTCAAACTTGTCATTCATAGATGATTCAATAGATCCCAAGGATATCTGAAGTGGTATCGATTTTCACCATAATACATGTGTGTGTTTGTACTGTTTGCAAGTTGTCGACCAACTAGTTTGCATCTTCTGCATGGACTCCTTCCTTGATTTAGGAATTTCCCAACCTCACACTGTCCAGGGTGATCCCCTGTCCAGCACAAAAGTAGCACTCGCACAGTTTCCTCTTCACTAGTTTGATATCCTTCTATTTCTCTTTCTCTTGGATAATTCAATATCTTGAAACCATCAATAAACCCTGTACATACACCCTCCATTAGGGGTTGTAAAAATGGATCAAGTGCTTCAGATAGGTTGCGAACTTGAGAGCATGGTACAAATCCTACAACATATACTTCATCTACATGATTCCTGTCAATCTTTGCCATGTTTGCAATGCTGACTTCAAGTGATCCACATCCTCTATAACTGGTCCCATGAACAAAATGCTCGAAGTTCTCATAGCAGTTTGGACACTGTACATCTTTATTACCAAACATTGGGGTAATGAACATCCAAAGTTTACTAAATGCCAGAAGAAGTCTGAACTTGTAAATTTTGCTAAAGCGATAGAGGAGCAGTGCTCACTCCCAGAAGTGGGATTTAACATAGATGGTGTTCCAGCCCGATCGAGATACGGGCGAGTGATCAACAAGCCACTCAGATTTATACAATGAACTATTATACTATTATATCACACTAACCCTCTGGTATGTAATCTGTTGTGGCCATATCTGTTCTTTTGTTCTAGTTAAGTAAATTTGTTAATAAATACTCTGCTGTAAATTCAAACAAATTAGTTAGTCAAGAAGACACCAATAAATGTTACAACGCAAAGTTGCATGGACTAACTCATTGCAAAAGGGATAATGGGCCCGTACATTTGGTAGCAGAGAAAGCTTACAAAATAAAGTTACAAGTTAAAGTCAAGTTTATTTACAAGATAAAGGTACAAGTTAAAGTCAAGTTTATTTACAAGATAAAGTTACAAGTTAAAGTCAAGTTTATTTACAAGATAAAGTTACAAGTTAAAGTCAAGTTTATCTACACGATAAAGTTACAAGTCATGTGTTAAAGAATTCAAAGTTAAAAGAAGAACATGTCGACCAACCAAGAAATTATTTCCTCAACGATGGCGCCCGATATTAGAAATGAACTAGAAGCAAATGGACTGTCCACATTCACATTTGGTTTAGGAGCCCTTGTCTTCAGAACTTCTTGAAGGCCCTCAGCAATTGATTGCTACAAAGGTACTAGCTGTATTTTTTATTTGTTTGAGCACTTTGGCATGGAACAGTGAACCTTTTAAACTGCCTTGTTGCAAGCTTGCTTGCTTCATAGCTAAGGTTCAGTCTGAAACCTCTGTTCTGCACTGATGAACTCACAAAGAGCGAAACAGTAATGTCTGCAGATTGAGTATTATAGCTCCTTAACTTTGGTTTTGTTGAGCACTCTTCTTCAGATTGTACCATTGCTGTTTGCATTAATGCTGGCCCACTACTTTGTAGTTTGAGCACTTTGGCATGGCACAGTGAACCTTTTAAACTGCCTTGTTGCAAGCTTGCTTGCTTCATAGCTAAGGTTCAGTCTGAAACCTCCGTTCTGCACTGATGAACTCACAAAGAGCGAAACAGTACAGTCTGCAGATTGAGTATATGCAGTCTATATATCTATGAATTCCTTTAGTGTTTCCTGTCCAGCCATATGCAAATAACTTAGAGGGAATTTATTGTACATATATCAGTACTCTAGAGTACAATATTGTTTCAGGTTCTGTAGTAGTTGTCTTACCATAAGGCATGGGCAACGTATATTATTATTGGGGGATGGAGGTGGGGGTGGTTGTGGGGCACTTGGGGGTGGTTTCGATAGGGATGTGCTACTGGGATCCAAAAACCCTGACCCTATCTATTAACGACAACAATAAATTATCTTGAAAACAAAATCCTATTCAAGACTTGAATAGCTGGAGAGCGCAAATCCTATTCAAGACTGATAACCCTGTCAAGACAAAAACACATTTTTTATTTATAACAATAAATCATTATTTTTAAATATTAAAATATATGACAACATGTTATACTTATACATTTCAGATCTTAGAGGCATCAAGTGATGAAGAACTCCAATACATTTTACTATCAGATGAAGGAATGGATCTGCTTCAAGAAATAGGATATAAAGGTGTACCACACAAGGAGTCACTTGCATATGTTGACTTTATTATTCAGTAAGCAACCAAATTATTAGACACTTAAACTTTATTTTCATTATTTGTATCTATATTTAAAGGCCCAGCTTAGACCGTGATGCTTAGCGCGCATGCTAATCAAATTAGCCATTTTTGTGATGCTGAAAATTCATCAAGTGAGGTTTACAATCCGTCTGCATCGGCCGTTTGATAATTATTTTATTCAGTTAAAGTTAATTACTAGTATTCGTTTATGAGCAAGGGAAGTTTTTAGTGCTTTATTTTATATTTTTAAGTCTTTTGGGAATTTATTTCGATTTTCATGTCGCAGCCGGTCCGCGGATGATCTCGACTACCAGGTGATTGCGAGTAATTCGTCTTCGTTCTTCAGTTTTCGATCTGTGCAACGAACGAAAACGAAGCTTGGGCTTCAAAGGCAGAACAAACAGTATTTTAGCTGAATTTCTACTACACAAAACTTCAGTAACAGAAGACACCAAAACTCGAAGAAGGCGAAGTACTACTAGCCGAAGGTACACATTGGCCTTTGCATCAACACTTGATCGCTTCATTTTCAATATCCTTAGTACAAAGAAACATTGTATTAGTGCTTTACTGATGATAATAACAGCTAATTATACAAGAAAATTGAGTAATTGGTGTCGAAGAAGAATACTTTATACCGTACCTTTAGCGTGACTAAAATAACTCTCGAGTCGAGTGTGTTCATACTTTCTTCTCCCAGAAAGGAATCGTAAAAATTAAAAATTGCCGTTTTTTCGCCTCTAGGAGTACTTTGCATAGATTCCGGCGGTCACTTGTTTCCATTTTGAAAGATCGAGAGTTATTATAAAGATCTCAGTACTCATCTATCAAACGGCGTACTCGGACAGCCAACACACGAAGAACAAAGCCTCGACCTCATGAGGTTCAAAACAAAAATAGAAGCGCGAAAAGCATCACGGTCTAAGCTGAGCCTTTAAACACTGTACATGTAACAATGTACATACAATTAAATGAAGTGCTTGTATGCAGGTTTATTGAACTCTGTATCTCTGGATTTTGTGACTATTATTGTCAGCAAGAAAACAACCCAATCTATGGAGTCCTATCTTTATTCCTGTACTCCTATAACACCAGTTGAATTTCTTGATCAGATCACTGTAAATTTCTCTATATCACAATTGTACAAGGAGATATAAATTGATGTTTACAAGTACTTCTGTGACTTCATAGAAGAGCTGATATATGATTTGGATGGTCAGTAGTTTTTTATCCCATGACACAAGTTATATACTCGATCAAGATTATCGGAGTTCAAATGTATACATTTATTGACATAATAAACTGTAAACTACATAACTTAAATTTTTGGGCTTATTAAACAATACTTATAACTACATTGTGTATGGGATGAATACAAACATTTCCATACAAAATATATATTTTTAACCTTTTTTTTTTTCAATTTGGAATAACAGTATCCTTTAAAAATGACTTGCCAAATTTCTAGATGGAAATTAATATATATTTCATTGTGTTCATATGTTTCAGTCTTGTAATAACTTTATTACTTGTGCAAGGTGATATAAAGAAACATATGTTTTCACAAACATCCCATAATAGTAAGCAGTGTTGTGGGCCAAGAACATGCAGCATGTATTTACAGCAATAAATATGTATTTCTACTCTGACAACCTTATTGAGATACATGTATGAATTATCACAATATTTAATCTGCTTGTATTTAAAATAGATTCTGATGTAAGTATCCCCTCACTTCTCAAATGGCTAACAGGGTCGAGAGATGTTCCTCCCCTTGATTTTCCAAAGAAGTTCTGATTAGATTTTATACATGGGTGCAGAGATGGGTGTATAGGTGCCGCCCTACTGTGTCAACATGTGATATTTTGCTCAAGCTGCCAGTGCACATAAAGAGTTCAATGGAGATGAAGAACATGATGATGTCTGCACTTAACGGCAGTTATGGATGTGGGATGATTTAAATTCCTGTATTTAATTTTATTGTTCTAATGTTGATACCCTTTGAGTATCAAGTTAAAGTTAAATTTCATTTTCCCAAGAGCCTCCCTAATACCTTCCCCTTCAATATATATAGTCAGTCCCTCCATGGAATGGATTTCAGTTAGGTTCATCAATCCCTATGGAATTAGTACTTTCCAGTGAGGGTTTATCACGTAATTTCAAAACTTATAGGAGACATAGTACAAACAAATGATTATCATAGCTGGAAAGAGCTCGTTGAAATTAGTAAAAATATGAAGTTTTGAAAATATTGCTTCACAAATTGCGAAGATATTAATTTTCAAAAATCGAAATTTTGTATGAAAACCTTTGTTGGTAGGCAAGAGTTGCCTACCAGCGTAAATTTCCAAAGGTTTTCATATAAATTTCGATTTTTGAAAATTAATATCTTCGCAATTTGTGAAGCGATATTTTTGTCCTATAAGTTTTGAAATTACATGATAAACCCTCATTCTCCCACCCCTCTGGAATATTCACTTTTTTCAATGTGATGGGGGTGTTTCTGGAATTACGTTACAGTTTTAATTACGTGTTGTACTTGAGTTTTTAATGTATGAAATGGCTTTAGTGGCTGAGGTAACCCTTGAACGAAAGCTAGGAAATTGTTAGTTTGAAAATCATAATGAGAAATAGAAAATACAACAAATCATTAAAATTAGTTTATGTGCTTTTCAATGCAATTTTACAATTTTTACACATATAGTTTTAACATAATGTACTAGCTGTGATTACCTGATTACACATTGTTACTGCATCTACTGTTATCATTGTTACAGTTAGTTAATAAAATAAATCAAAAATATAACTTTTAGTTGGTAGAGCAGTTCACATGACAAATCAGCTAGCACAATTAAAAACTGGTGATGATCCGAGCTTATGTAAATTAGTACTTGATGTTTTTGTTACCAGACTTGGGCTTACAAACACTAAAATCGTGCAGTGTTTAACACAGACTAATATAGTACTAAATAGCAGTACTCTTGTAGAGCCTACAGACTGTAGCTCTGTTATGTGACCCTCGCCATACATCTTATAACAATTAATTATAATTATTATCATTTTTTTTATTTCTGTTACTAATTTGTGTTTTCTTATTTTGTATGGTGGAAGTTTTGTAAATAAACACGCTGGCTTGTTGCTATGCCGTATCCTCCTGTTGCTATGTTTTGAAAATAGCGAGTAGAGAGGTTCCTGGGGACGAGTTTGCCAGACAGTTGACGCACACGATTTGAATAATTTTTAAATTAGCATAAAATTGCTTTGAATAAATGGAAATACGCTAATATATTAAACGAAGTATGTTAGAATACAAAAAATACTGTTTCAGGGAAAAATCCGCCGCCTACGTTTCAAAATGGCGGAGTTTATAAGACCCCCTCTGAAGCATAAAATGATTTCCCGGGCTTTCCAAAATGAGCAAAATATTTGTTTTATGGGAGGAGAGGCTAAGTAGATAGTAGTTTTTGTTGTTTTACTTAGTCCTCCCTTGAGGGGAGTAAGTAAACTATGAAAATTCTCCCAGAATCATCAAACTCAGTATTTTTGTGACTTTCTTGGCTTGAATCTCTATAATTATAATCTATTAGGCTCTCTTGTTAATCCAGAGTTGTAGTACAATTCGTTGTGAATGATTAGAGCGGTTAAGCCGCTTTTATCATATAAAGAAGTACAATAAACAAATCGAGGCAAATCGACGTCCGTAGCTTGGCTGGCCGCCATATTGGAAGTCATGAATGGAGGTTGGGACGTCGGTTGGGGCGTCCAGTACAGTGACTGATATATGTCGTAAACAACGTAAGTGTTCGAAGTTGAATTGCCACAAAGGACGATGCAATTCTGAAAGACCTTTAAATGCATTTTGGAAGACATCGCCAGTTTATCAGCTGAATGTGCGAAAGAGAAATCTGACTTTAGAGGAGGAACGAGTTGGAGAGGAACTTGAAGCAAAAGCCTGTCGTCTTGAGATTCAAGAAAATGACTTACTTAAGGCAAAAGCAGAAATCGAGAACACTGTTAAAGAGACAGGTGAATACAATTAATGTTCACCGTATGATTTGTTGTAATTTGGCTATAAGCTTAATCATCTCATAATAATAAGCTTAGCTTACATTAATAAAGTTGCATCTATTAATAACAACACTATGTGTCTATGTAACTTATTAGTAGTGTAACTGTAAGGTAATAGGCATTAGGCATTAGTACACTATAATTCCATTGTGTTGTTGTGTTGTTTTGTTTTCATTTGACTATTACAACACATTGACTATTATATTTTATTTCACAGGTAGTACTAGTATTTAACCACTATATCAGAGTGATTGCACTAAACCTGTGAAATAAAACAAATTAATGTTAGTGTGTAATAATTTACCGTCTAATAGACACAAAAGAAAATAATGGAAATATGGTGTTCTAGTAGGGCATAATGCCGAGTTGACTATCCATCATAGAAAACGAGAATGAGTAGCAACAGAAATATCAGAGAAGTCGGTAGTCTAATTGTTTTAGCATAAACCATCCAGTAGATCAGTATAGCAAATGACAGAAACAAGCAACAGACGATAATTCGTCAAGAAACACCTTCGAAACATTAGCAAAACATGACGACGAAGTCTCCATTTTGTTTGTTTACCTCCACTCGTGTTCTATGAGTTGACCACTAGTAGTGAACCAATCAGATTGCAGGATTTGTGATAGCTAACCACTGGACGGTTTATAATGCTAATGTTAGTTTATAAGTCTACTAACTGTTTCACAAAGTAAAAACACTATTTATAATAATAGAATACAAACACTAAAACTGTGCAACATAAATAGTACTATATTTTAATTAGTACTATTAAAATAGTTTTATTTCTATTGTTTTCTATTGTTTATTAGTGCTATTTTAGTACTATTTATTGCAAAACGTTGCACAGTTTTAGAGAGTGTGTACTCTGATTGTAACCTAATTAAGGTGTGTTAGTGTTATAATAAATGTCATTTATTTGTTGTACAGAAATAACGCTTGAAGAACTGAGAAAGGAAAAGGAAGATAGTGTAAAGGCAGCTGAAGTGTTTAGGGAGGAGCTAGAAAGCGTAAAAAAACAATATGAACAGGTTAAATCCATGCTTGTTGTTCTGGGATTAGACCCAAAACAATTTTCCAAATCTAGAAGGGAGAATAATCCTACTTCAAAGGTTATGATAAATGACTACAACTCAAGTACTAGATACAACAGGAGAAAACAAACTCAGAAGGCATTGCAGTATATTCATGGGGGGACAATTGGCTCATATTATGGGGCCTGGGATTATGTTGCAGCCAATGCACCCAAAGAAGTAATAGATGACCTTTTAAAGGGCTATAAGAGGGGAAAGTACCTCCAAGAGACATTTGGAAATGCAATAAAACACTTTCAGTCATCCCCTGAAGCAATTAAGCATGCAGTGGCACTGAAATACCAGAATTTTCTTTCCCGAAGGAAATTCAACCTTGTGTGTAAAACACAGACATCATTCTTCAACGCAGATAAAGAAATCTGGGTACCAAAGAATGTGAAGTGCTTAGGAATTGATATTAGACTTCCACAGGCAGTATCAGACAAGACAGTTGATAATTTTGTTAAGAACTTGAACATTGGCCATGCCATTCAAATACCAAAAACTCCTGGTGTCGCAAGGACAATCACAGGGCTTGTATTTATGATTATGGATCTCCATCTCAAAGTGCCCCACCTAGCTAACAAACGTGTCTGGTTTAATGAATTGGAAAACCACTTCATCTTTCAATTTTCAGATGACGGGGCACCGGAAACCAGCCAACTGACCATGTCAATTGGCAGCATGACCTTGTGGAACTTGGGTGATCGTGTGAGGAGCAGGGATTACCAGTACCTGATCCACTGTGTAAGTCTTCAGGAGAAACATCAGGTACTGGAAGATCTTTGGATACAACACACAGATGAAATGTCGTTACTAGAGGGGAATATCATTACTATTAATGGGAAAGAGTGCACAGTGGAATTTCAGCCCAGTGCCGATATGAGCTGGCAGAGCTGGGCAAACCACGAAGTCAACCAAGCTGCCACTCATCCCTCCCCCTTTGCAAATGTAAGCAAATCAAATATTGTAACAATGGGTGGGTCTATTGGTTGCAGCAACGAAGACACATGGAAACCATATACAAATGATGTGAGAGAAAAGCATGCTAAACAAGTTCAAAAGTTCACTCAGTCTCTCCCAAGCACACAAGGAGTCAAAGGAAAGCATGACAAAACACTCAAATACATGGCCGAAAATGGTATTCGCCAACTTGGATACCCACGAATTGGGATATTTGCAGAGCGTCAAAGACAAGAGCCTATGCACTGCGAAATAAATTCCTGGCAACATCTGCTCCATCTGATCTACTTGGAATTTGTCCAGAGAGGAATGTTTAATGAATTTATTGACATTCTAAGGGCCCCAGCTGGCAAATGTGAACCCACAGAATCAACTGAAAATTCAGTAGCAGGAACTGATGATCCTCCACTTCGACAAGGCAAAACAGCAGATGCTAGAAAGAACAATGCATCGTCAAACTATGACATTGGTGTCGGGGGAAGAGTTTTGGAATTAGATGTTACAGTACAACCAAACGACAGACTACTTCAGCACATGGAAATTACCCGTGACAAACTTAAAACAACAGACACTACTAGACGTGGCTGTGGCTTGGGATATCTAGTGCATTTTATAAAAGAGCATTATGCAGATGAAAAGAAGAGATACAATCAGTTACCCTCACGACTGATTGGCGATCAAGCCATTTCCCTGGCACGGTATGGCTATCGCTTAATTGATGGTTTGGAGTTAACCACTGAAACACCTGCTCAACACCTAAGAACCCTGGCACTGGGTAGGATTGTTCTCTATATAAGGCATGCATGTACCCTTTTTAACAAAGTGTCAGTAACCCAAGCTGAATTGATCGAGCTCAAAGAATCATGTGAGCTTTACTTCAATTTGTATTGCTTATTTTTCCCCAATTATGTGAATGTTACTGTTTGGACTGTTGCATATGCCATCCCCTATCATGCAATGAAGCTATATGACAAGTACAAAATTGGATATGGGATCTTATCTTTGCAGGCGAAAGAGGCAAAGCACTCAGGGATAAAGTCAGACCTAGATTTAAGTAACAGATCAAATAAAGCAGATGAAACTGGGAAATGGTGGCAGGTGATGAGGGCGAACTACATCCGCAGTTTTTACCTTCCAGAGTATCATCCCATGCCCAGTTCATACAGCTCACATTTCAAATCCCGTGTCCCACCCCACTGCAGCTTTCAGTGCTATTGTAATTGTGGTAGGCAAAAAGAAAAACAGGCAGACTGCTGTAAAACCTGCCTAGACAGCATGGATGTTATTACATGTGCACAAATTAAGCAGCTGACGAAATCTGTTTTGGACATTCTGAAGCCTTTAGTTTGCAATACATGTAACAGCCAATTTGCAGACAAGCCTACGTTGGAAGCACACTTAGCCTCTCACAGATCAAAGGTACAATCAGTTACTACGGCTCCAAGAGATATGACCAGCGTTGAACTCAAGGCTGAACTGCGTTCAAGAAGCCTTAGTACCACAGGCAGAAAGGATATTCTTGTGAGGAGACTAGAGGGTGTGATATCAGATGAGCTCTAAACTAGCCCATGCATGAATAGCTACATTTATCTACTGAACTATGTACATATGTAAGCATCCCATTTTACAGCTGTAAATAATGATTTTAAGAGAAAACACGACACTTTTGAGTTTAAACATAATCATACATGTTTCGACAGTCCAACTGTTATCATCGTGATAAGAATAACACATGAATGAGTGTGTATAAATACTGCAGAAACAAACAATAGAACAACAGATAATGACTTAATTAATTTAAGATTAACATGATAGACTTAATGATCAAGTGTGGGCTCAAGCCTGTGAATATGTAGCGCTTCCTTTATCTTGAGGCTAAATTGGTGGTGGGGGGGGGGGGGGGGGGGGGGGGTACTCCCTTTGTCCAAGTGGTAGGGGTGATTGGCGGTCCTTTTAGGGTTGAAAATATTTCCTGTGTGTACCTTTTAGGGTTCCGACTCAAAAGTCAGTTACGTAACATCACTCCATACATTTCAGGGTCAATTGTTATTTCTTTTCTTTTTTGAACAAACATGAAAGAACAGAAGAAAGATGTTGTCCAGTCACTGATTAAACGATAAACGATATCAACACAATCACTTTTTCGCCATATATGGTCATACCTTTTAGGGGTCGAAATGAACATGGCTTCAACAGCTCCTTTAATTTATGCGTGCCTTTTAGGGTTCGTTTTCAAAACCGACTGCCGATCACCCCTTCCACTTGGACTACCCCCCGGGAGTACCCCCCGGGCTAAATTTGGACATGGCCTGATCGATTATACTAAAAGACAATGCAGAACAAGCTTTGCGGCAAACCTCTGATTTACTAAGATTATGTTAAAACTCATAAGTGTTGTGTTTTACTTTTGAAGCCATTTTATTTGTAAATAATAATTGTAAATATTTTTCCTCAATGGATATATTACAGTATTTTGTTGAGAGACCTTTATTGGGGATAGTTGAAAATTAACACTAAAATAACAAAGAAGTGTCAATGCAATCTGTTGTGCACATATTGTGACAGAAACTTTATTTTTCTTTTATCTTTACATTTCCATGTTACGGTTTCAACCATTCCATGGATAAAGCTCATGAACTAATAATGATTATGCAATTCCAGGTGAAAACTACACATACCACAATGTAAGCAGCCTAATGTGTATATTATATATACATATGTACTTTAACACTATGCATTGTTATCACATTATAGAGTGATTCCAATAAACATGGGAACTACTAATTAGTTGTCAGTGTTTATTAGATGCAAAGAAACAAAAGAAAACAAAACAGTGAGTGTCTGATACAATGTAACTGTATTGGTGGAGTTAGTAATGCCCATGTTTATTGAAATCACTCTAAAAAAAAGAAATATCAAATACATGTAGAGTGCAAACACTATAATGTCAATTAGACAATAACAGAACGGTTTTCTCTGACTGGTTGAAAACACATGGATCTTTACATTGCTCCAATATATTGCACTACCAAATGAGGTTCAGTCTCATTTCAGTTTACCAAAATAATCTTATTCCATTTTGGTTTAGTTTATTATTATTATTATATACAGTCAATCCCAAAAAGGTTGTCCAGAAGATATACACATATACACATATAGCTATCACGTGACAGTATATACGGAATACATTAACTCCAGGTTCCCTTATTAGTAATCAGCTTTTGGCTACATTATTCAGTATATAAAATCAACACTTTAAGACCTTTTTAACCTTTTTGATGTGTTCTGTATATACATGTACGGTCACGTGATAGTTATACAGTCATTCTCAAAACGGTTGTCCAGATGAAAAGACTACAATACTACAATAAAGTCACGTGATTCATTATGCATTCGATTTTTTCGCGTGGAATTTCAATTTGAGATGCAAAAGTACACTGCATTGTGAGAACTGAATGTAATGCGCGCTGGTATCAACTCGCAGTTCCGCGTGCAGAAATTGTAAACATAATGAATCACGTGACTTTATTGTAGTATTGTAGTCATTTCATCTGGACAACCTTTTTGAGAATGACTGTATGTGTACATGTATATATGTGTATATATTCTGGACAACTTTTTTTGGATTGACTGTATCATTAATATTATTATTATTATTATTATTATTATTATTATTATGTTACCTTTTACACAGTAACAGTTTCAGTATTGTTCCAGTATTTATCAACCCTTGTTGATCAGCTGGAACTTGATTTATGAATATAAACAAAGTTGTAGAAGGCTTTTCTGTTTTGCTTGTTCTGTGTAAGACAGGCCATGTATTGTACTTACATGAGTAAAGTAAAGTACTCTTTTTCACAGTGTTATAAAATTCCTTTAACCATTGAATTTTACTTATAATGGAATACACAGACACAGCCCATACTAGTGTACTTGCTAGTTTCCATGTAAGTTAAGTACTCTTTTTCACAGTGTTATAGATTTCCTTTAACCATTGAATTTTACTTATAATAGAAGACACAGACGCAGCCCATACTAGTGTACTTGCTAGTTTCCATGTAAGTTAAGTACTCTTTTTCACGGTGTTATAGATTTCCTTTAACCATTGAATTTTACTTATAATAGAAGACACAGACGCAGCCCATACTAGTGTACTTGCTAGTTTCCATGTAAATTAAGTACTCTTTTTCACGGTGTTATAGACTTCCTTTAACCATTGAATTTTACTTATAATAGAAGACACAGACGCAGCCCATACTAGTGTACTTGCTAGTTTCCATGTAAGTTAAGTACTCTTTTTCACGGTGTTATAGACTTCCTTTAACCATTGAATTTTACTTATAATAGAAGACACAGACGCAACCCATACTAGTGTGCTTGCTAGTTTCCATGTAAGTTAAGTAGTCTTTTTCACGGTGTTATAGACTTCCTTTAACCATTGAATTTTACTTATAATATAAGACACAGACGCAGCCCATACTAGTGTACTTGCTAGTTTCCATGTAAGTTAAGTACGCTTTTTCACGGTGTTATAGACTTCCTTTAACCATTGAATTTTACTTATAATAGAAGACACAGACGCAGCCCATACTAGTGTACTTGCTAGTTTCCATGTAAGTTAGTAACTGACACATACAGTTTCTTGTCTTCTATTATAAGTAAAATTAATGGGACATTTTTTGGTGATCAGGACTGCAGCTCTTCCCTTTACTCTGCTGACAAACTTCCCATCTTCCTTGACTCTCTGGAAATTGCGTTTCTTGAGACAATTTATACCACCAATTCTTACTGGAGATAATACTTTCTTGGCAGTTTTGGTGGTATAAATTGTCAGTTCAATGGTTCGCTGCGTCGTCTTCATATCTCCACCGTATCCCACAACCAGCATACAAATATGGCGGAAGATTGACCATGGTATAAACACTGTAGTCGGGGGCAGGAGTCCGGTGTTCTTGGACCTTCCAAGTTTGGACTGCATCGATAAGCCAATGTGCTTCAGATACGAGTCCACCATTGGGCCTGCAAGCTCGAGTTTGTTGAGCATTCGCTCCTCCATTATAGGGTCAAGGTCTCGCATGCCGTAATCTGGTTTCGTCTTCGCCTTATTTACCATCCCCAGCCATTTCTCTTCTACCGTAGACTTCATGAAGACAACAGACCGGTTCCAAAAGGTTTCATCGCGCTCTGTTTCTCCAGTTTTTCCTCCGAGATTCAAAGGTTCCGCCATTTTGAATTGATGGTGAAGTGAGCCCAGTATAGATATCATATATGAAGTACCTACCGAGCTCAGGGGAAAATCTGCTGACAATATGTGAGCCCGCACAAATTGGAGGAAATCTGGGTTCCAGTGACCAGCGTGAAATAAATAAAATTAACTGAATTAATATAAAACAATATAGAAATAACATTGCACACATTTAGTGTTTGTAGTCTACTGGTACAGTGCAAACAATAAAGCTGTGAATAATTTGACTAACTAAATTAGTACTAAATGGTGAAAAACCCTTTGTTTTCTATCGTTTTGGGTTTATTTTCTGCACTGTAAGCTTTAACATTTTATCTGCATGCAATACAAATTGATTTTTCAAATAGCTCACATGCTTCTTCTGGAGAATTGGGGGTATTGAAAGTTTTCATTTTCCATAGTGAAATGAAAATACTCATAGTACAAACTGCATTCAGAATGACATTCATCATAGTCTTCAACATGTTGCTCCATTTCATTAATGTTTCCCCTAGACACTTTAACCTATACAGGATACAGGACATCTGGAATGCCTGGAACAGTTCCAGATCCAGATTGCCGAATCCTGTGTGTTCCAATTAAACTTGACTTGATCAAGGTCTTCTTGAATCACTGCCTGGAAGTACAACCATAAACATTCTGTGTGTATTTCGTTTCCTATATCTAAAACTCCAATATTGACCATATGTTTAAATAGATCAATCCACCATGAAGACCTGTTCTTCTCAAAAAGGACCACCAACACTCTAAACGGTTTCTTGGTGAAGTACCATAACGGTGGGCTCTTTCCCCAGCAAATTCATAATTTCCATTTTGTCTGAAATATGATTGCATTGCGACCATGATACCATTTTCTGTTCCACAGTCTGTACATACAAGAATTGGACAACCAGAATTTTCTTTGATACAGTCCAGATAGAATCTTGCAGGAAATTCAGGTTTATTATTTGATCTTGACACTTCCAGCCAAATAATTTTCCTGCTGTAACCAATGGCTCCATGGATGGGAAAGCCATAGGGCTTTAATTTGTCATACCCTTCAATAAAAAATGTAAGCTTATAAACTTAAGATAAATATTTGGTCAAAAATAAAGCGGAATGGGGCTAGCTATTACATGCAATGGTCTTTTATACGCGATTTCATGTATAAGACTTTATAATTAGCCATTTCAAAAATGAGTGGAAAACTGGGAACGAGTTTTTATAATTAATCTAATTAAGAAATTAAGAAATGAAGTAGCAACTGAACTGCAGACATTCAAAAACTGCAAAAATTACAAAGAAATGTATGGTTACGATGGACACTTGTCCCCTGTAACATACATTTCTTTGTAATTTTTGAGATGTTTGGAAAGCTGTTACTCGTTCAATATCTAACTAAAACTATCGAAACTTTGTAAACTGACTAATTCTGATATGCTCGTTCTTCTTCGTTTTTAATTAGATTAATTATAAAAACTCGTTCCCAGTCCTCCGCTCGTTTTTGAAATGGGTAATTATTAGCTCACCATCAACATGCCAGCAGAAATTAGGACCATGACTTCTATATGTTCGCCTTCTTAACCTTCTGTGTTTCCTCTGACGTGTCCCTTCAGGATTGAGCTCCAGAAGAATGTCAGCGACTTGTTGTCTTGGGACATGAATGTGGTGGTTCAATCTAAGGGAATGCCATACCGCTCTATATCCCAAAAGCACCCCAGGTCCTGCAATTTCTTGTTGGATTATTTCTCGAAGTTTTTGCTCTTCGATATTCACTCCCCTTGAAATACCATAATCTTGAAGACGTCGTTTCAAGGTCGATAAACTTATTCGAATTCCGTGATGGTGATTTAGAAAATCGAGTATTACATTGTTTCATAACCAAGATGAAAGTAATGCCCAAGTAAAGTCTTGTCAACCTCCATCTTGAATCAAGTCGACCAAGGCACTGGTTACTAGTCTTGATTACGCGCATGGTCAGTATTTTTTTTATTCCTCATTTGCATACTTTTTTGTTTGCAGCAGGATTTTAGTTTGCAGCAGGATTTTAGTTAGCAGCAGGATTTTAGTTTGCAGCAGGATTTTAGTTTGCGGCAGGAGTTTAGTTTGCAGCAGGATTTTAGATTGCAGTAACCTTTTTGGTTGAATGCTTAAACTTGGTTGCATTCATCGGCCCAAAATTTTAATATCAATGACATTTTGTTACTTTGTTTGTCTTTATTTTTTATTTTTACGCTGACCCTTCTGGGCCACCGCACCACTGAGCATATGGTCACTAAGCATGCTGAATCGTCCAACGAATGCCCGCTGAAGGGCGAGTCTTCTACAAAGGAAGTGAAGTCAGACTGACTACCAGTTGCGTCTACTGGAATTTGTACACTCTTTAGACCATGACAATGTGTGCGTGAGAACTTCGGAATTTTCGCCAGTGCATGATCAGTGTTTTCAATCTTTGGTTGATGTTCTTGACACTGTGATCGAGAATGCCGATGTGCTTCCGACAGCGCATGAACAAGTTTTAGGTGACGTTCGTAGTTCTGGTTTGGTACATGGCATTGACTGTGCCTTTCAGGACATTGTTGACATGCATGAAAGAGTTCGGGTTACGGCTTTGCCGAATTTCAAGGGATGTCGAATTCCTGTTCCTTCAAGACAGCACATTTATTTATTCTTGGAAACTTTATCTACAGGATTATTATGATAACATTATATGTGAGTTTTTAGAGCTTGGTTGGCCTTTGGATTATCATCGAAGCACCGTTCCTGTAAGTGATCATCGAAATCATTGGGGTACCATGCAGTATGCCATAGCGGTGTATAATTATTTACAAACGGAAATCGAACAGGGAGCTGTCCATTCCATGTTAATCCTTTCACTAGTGACATTGCAGTTTCACCAATCAGCATCGTCCCAAAAAGGAATCCGTAGGAGTGAGCAGAGGAAGAGATGGTGGAGGATACATCTACCATCCATTGAAACGTCAATGTCAAATAAGACAAACAAGAGACAGTGATGGCCCATGAAGCTGGAGGTGACAAAAATCACCCAGTGACTTCAGTTGACAGGTCCATGATTCAAACTTCTCTAGAAAGCCCAAAAGATGTTCTAAAAACAAGGTTAAAACATCTAGAAATGAAATCCACTTTATTAGAGAAGAGCGAAAAAACATTGAAAAGAGAAATGTCAAAAGTTAAGCAGCAAAATCGAAAACTTGAAGAAGCCCTCTCACAACGCCGTCGAACGGAATCAAGAAATGCCCATGCCTCTTCACACACAACCAAGTCTACTGTGGACGCAGTGAATATGATCCATCCTGACGAGTTACAAAGATAATCTGTCTGGTATTGGAGAGTGCAGCTTGTACCGCTTTAAGCGCACAGGAAATTTGGTAATTATAAAGAGCATGAAACAAAAACAACCTGATGCAGTGATTCGTGAAGCACGAGCCATGCAGTCAGTTACCAGCCAGGATTTCCTTTTGTCTATGGGGTTTCAGCTTACTCAACCTGCTTACATTATAGTTATGCAATTCATTGCCAGCTATGAATCGAAAAGATCATGTATAACGTTGTGGCGACAATTTCAAACTTTCAGTACATTTTGGAAACAAAATAGATCGCTTTCAGGCAATCACTGACATTATTTAATGTATATTATTATAAACGAAATACTAAGGAAAAGAAAAACAAAGCCGAAATTATCCCAACCAACTCATAGAATATGATATCTTAACAAATCCGCATGACATTGCTAACAAGTTTAACAATATTACTTAACGTTATCAATGTTGACCGAATACATCTCAAAAAGCCGAAAGTACCAACCTGGAGAAGGACATTTGTTTGCTTGTCCAGGGAAAACTCCATAAAAGTTCCTACATCACATGAGTATTTCCTTATCAAAAAAGCTTCTTTAGGATATAAAAAAAATGTCTCTCCTAGTTAGTGACATCTGTCACAATGTCGACGCATCGTTAAAGGAGGCCTATCCAAAGTTATATATATACAGCTATTTCAAAAAATGTTCAAAACTGAATACTGCATACTGTATAGTGCATTCCAAGACCAAAGGGCATTCTGGGCCTCGTTATTTTGAAATAAAAAGTAAATATACAGCGATTTGTTCACCATATGGAGCTAGTATATTGTTTCTGATGGAATACACAAAAAATAAAATAAAATATTATTATTTATATTACTTTAGACAATATTACACGAGTCCCAAAATGCATTTCGGTCTTGGAATACACTATATTCAGTATCAACGTTTTTTGAAATAGCTGTATATTTTAACAAACAAAGTTAGAGTTAGCTAGAGGATATGCGTTGGCTTGTGGAAATATCTCACGGCAACTCCAATGGCTCGACGCTCCATACAGCACCATGCGCCTGAAGGATGCAACGGGGCAGATGTTGTACCTGGTGCAGAAAAGGTGTGGATGTTGTTTTAGTGAATATCATTTCCAGGGAATTATACCAGCTGAGATACACGTTTTCAAAGCTAAAAGCTAAAAATGCCATTTGCATGCTTGATTTCATAATGTCAATGTCATACCTCCATTATAGAGAGAAGAGGAGATTAAACTAGTTAATACATGTGTAGAACAGTGGAAATTTATCAATCCAGGAATATAATGGCATAAAAAGTAAACTATACTAGATACTACAACAATCCTGGACAAAACCTGCTGTTACATATGGAAAATTAGCACGTACGCTAAGTTTTACAGATAAAGTTTTGTAATTGCGATGTTTTCCAACCCCCCCCCCCCCCCCCCCCCTCCCCCTCACAATGTTGGTGTTACAATTTGTGTGACGGGGTCTTGGAGACAACGTTGATTGGGGGGGGGGGGGGGGGGGGGGGGGTAGAGGGTCAATATTTAATGTTATTCAATACATTGGACATGTAACAGCTCTTTTGTCCAGGATTGTCTGTGAATCTTGAAATTTGCTTTTGGACATAATAAAGCTATTGCTTGCCTTTTGTTATATAATTAATTGCTACATGCAAGTGAATATGTGTAGTCTTCATAGGTCTAAAATGTGGTTGCTAGTTGCCATATTATTAAGAATTGACATCATAATGAGTGGAAATTAGAAATTCATTAAAAAACTCAATAAAATGTGAAATAAGTTAGAAAAAGCTCGCAATTTATTCTACAATAAGTTTAAATTACACTCGCGACTTCGTCGCTCGTCACACGCTCACTTCACTCGCAATGTCATATGTACATTGGATCGAGGCAAAGCATTTAGCGTAACATCATAGACACATATTACTTAGAAACACGAAGTATCGATAGGAGACTAGAGAAAGCTATAAATCTGCAGCGTTTTGATTTATTCTTAACAGTATATCTTGCCCTTTCATCTTTGCACCACACCACATGGATCCCGCATTTCACGTAATCGCATCACCACAGGGAGCCCACAAAGTAGTGTTACTAACTGACTGGTCAATCAGAATGTGTACTACCGTATTTGGGGCTATTGCGCCCAGGAAAGAACATTGCGTGACAAATGTCACGCAATGATGTCGATAAGTATAGCAGTATAGCATGCGAGTATTCATTACTGAGCTGAACAATACCAATGGATTCTCAGCCAGGTACTAGTGGTATCAATTTAGACGAACAACAGGAAGAAGCTGAATTGTTGCACAATCGTGATACAAGATATGTTTATCTCATAACTTACAGTCATTCCCCAGGAGGTTAGATTTTGCTCATGCTGTTCAGCTTTCTTTCTCCGTGGCTAGTAGCGCTTCCGTCCAACAATGGTGTTGTAGTTTAGAAGAACACGAAAGAGGGGGATACCATTATCATATGGCAATAAAGTTGGAAAAGAAGCAGAGATGGATGCCCGTCAAAAGATTTCTACGGAATCATTTCCATATAAGTGTGCACTTCTCCAGTGTACACCACAACTATTATAGTGCGTGGAAGTACGTCACCAAGTCTGATGAAGTGTACGAAGAAAGCCCCGATCACCCAGATCTAACAAGTGAGCCCAGGACCAACAGTGCGAGCAAAGCAAAGATTAGTAAACGAAGAGCATTACTGCGGGAGCAGTCTTTAGAAGAGAGTGATGTAGAAGATGTAGAAGGAACGAATGAAGCCACAAACAAACCCCAAAAGAAAAAGAAACGCCTAACACCTTTATTAGCACGGTGGTCAAAAAAGTACGCGAAATCGACAACGTTTGTATAACTTCTACAGTTTTAATCCAATCAAAATAAAACTTGGCAACGTGACAGCATATGTCAAGGCAACAAACTTGTCCTTTCTTATGTTTTTTTGAATTTTATGATTTTTGGCGGGAAAATGACGTCCAGAACATGCCAACGAATTTTGAAATTCAAAACTACACTAAATTAATCATTGCATTTGAAAGAACATGTAATATTAGAGAAATAACTGAAATAATATCTCAGGTATCGTTATTCAATCCAAAGATATGAATTTTTGAAATTTGAAATTTCCGCCATTTTGTGCTATTTATAGTAACAAAATGGCGGATTTTCAAATTTCAAAAATTCATATCTTTGGATTGAATAACGTTATTTCTCTAATTTTACATGTTCTTTCAAATGCAATGATTAATTTAGTGTAGTTTTGAATTTCAAAATTCGTTGGCATGTTCTGGACGTCATTTTCCCGCCAAAAATCATAAAAATAAAAAAACATAAAAAAACAAGTTTGTTGCCTTGACATATGCTGTCACGTTGCCAAGTTTTATTTTGATTGGATTAAAACTGTAGAAGTTATACAAACGTTGTCGATTTCGCGTACTTTTTTGACCACCGTGATAGTGTCAGACATTATACTCGCTAAGAATATCACTAGTCAAACTGAACTATTGGCTTTGGCTCAAGAACAGCGTGAAGAAGGAAAAACAGATCTAGCAGAGTTTATTCTTAACAAGCAACCCACTGCCATTCCTCATTTAATTCAAAAATCATGGAAGATGTATAATGCCAAAGCAAAGTTAGACCATGCGACGAAATCCAGAATCCAGATTCTACAAGATGCCCAACGAAGCCCGTGTGTTACTGCTTGTCGTGGACAGTGGTTACAGTGTGCTAAGGAAATATTTATCAATAACTGTATTGCTAGCAATACTTTCAGTGAAGCAGTTAAGGAATTAGTGAAGAAAGGAAGAGGGAAGTACAGAAATATAATGTTAATTGGAGCAGCTAACTGCGGGAAAACATTCTTGTTGAATCCACTGAACAAGATTTACGACACCTTTACCAATCCGGCATCCGGTACCTTTGCGTAGGTGGGCGCTGAAGATGCGGAGTGTATTTTCCTGACCGATTTTCGTTGGAGCGAGAAAATTATTCCCTGGCATGACTTACTGCTTATGCTTGAGGGTCAAGAGGTCCATTTACCAGCGCCTAAAACTCACTTTGCTCGAGACGCTGCATTCATCCGAGACACCCCGATATTTGCTACAAGCAAATACCCACTGGTTTACATCAAATCAGGATCTATTGACAACAGAGAAAGCGAAATGATGTCTGTTCGTTGGAAAATCTTTGCATTTAATTTTCAAATACCGGAGCAACGACAGCGAATAGTTCCTTCATGCCCACGATGTTTTGCCGATCTCATCTTACAGCCCAGTAAGTAAGCAGATGACCCCCTGCCGTCTGGACTGAATTCAGGCTACCCGCAAAGTAGTCTTACTAACAATGGTCAATCTACGAGTGAGCAGTGTTACTCATAACATGTTCCTTCAAAATGTACATCCAATAACATGTAATCGAAATATACAGTCATATTGACCATTTTTACAACATGTACGATCATTGTATATGCATACAAATTCTCGAAGCACGGAGTACCACGGAGAACCACATTAATATAAGTAATATGATGACTGTCATTGTCTTTTATATGCGTTCCATGGTACTCCGTGGTACTCCGTGCTACCCTGTAGCATTTAATCATGTACACAATCGTTCTGTTCACTTTGTACTAGGTAATCTGGTAATGTTTCACTCAATTTTATTGCAATTTTGTTTTTACCTATATTTAAGATTCAGGAGTTACCTGTGGTATCAGCTATTATTATACTACTATTACGTAATTGTACCTTATAAGGTCAAGAGAACTCGAAAAATATGGAGCCGTATTACCATAGTTCGAAAGCCGTATTACCATAGTTCTAAAAGCCGTATTACCATAGTTCTAAAACCGGTTTCACTGCAAAGTTTTGAACATTTTGTGACTTCAAATCCATTTTCAATAAGAGTACAGACAATGGAAAACCGCTTGCGATTTCTTTTTTACAATAACAAAGTCAAAAAATCATCCAAAAGCAAGGACAAAGTTTGAAAGAAAAACTGTTTCAAGCGCGCGCTGGTTCCGTGCGCGAGCGATTTGTCATTCTGTAAAAGAGCGCGCGGACCTTGAAAGGTTTTGAAATAATTATTAGATAAATTTTCTAAAACACGGGCAATTTTTTTTTCGTTCAGAGTAGTATAATAATTAGATCTTATTTGGGGTTTTTGCCGTAATACGGACTGATATTTTACTCGTTACTCGCATTTTTCCTCGTCCCGTCGGGACTCGGAAAATACATTCGCAACTCGTAAAATATCAGCCCGTATTACGGCAAAAAACCAAAATAAGATATAATTATTACACAACTTGTAATCTTACAGTACAAATACGAGTACAAATATGACAGCGTATTACACGTTTTAGAAAAAACGGTTTTGCTTGTTTTCCCGTACACATCAATTTTGCACTCGTCAGAAATTTTTTTCTTCTGAAAAAAGAAATGGAGGAAGGTGTAAATTTTCAGGATTTACTAGAAAACATCGATTTTTCTGATGAGGACTTCAATGAACCAGACTTTTCGATCGACTGGCCGAGTCAAGCCGTCTTAGATGATAAGGATATTAACAATTTTATCGAAAGTAACAAGAATGTCAACACAACAAAGAAAACAAAGTCTGACCTGAATGGCTTCAAACGATGGTGTGAATCTGTGAACGAGAACCGAGAGCCAAAAGATATTCCTGTGCAAGAGTTGGACAGACTTTTGAGCCATTTCTTCGTCAAGGTTCGCAAGCAGGACGACACCCAGTATGAGCCAGACACACTGACATCCTATCAACGAAGTATCGTTAGGTACTTGAGAGAGAATGAAAAGCTGTACTCTATACTCACTGACAAGGAATTTGAAAAGTCAAGAGCCAGCTTGGAGGCCAAAAGAAAGGAACTCCGAAAAGACGGCAAAGGAAGAAGGCCCAACAAAGCTCTTGGACTAACTGAGGAAGAAGTAGAGAAGCTATGGTCCGAGGGTCTTCTTGGCGTCCATTCACCCATGGCACTGATACGAACCGTGTAGTTCAACAACACACTTCATTTTGGTTGGAGAGCCAGAGACGAGTATCGCAAAGTCCAGCAGGGAGACCTGGTCCTACGAAAGGAAGAAGGTGATCAAGGAAGAGAATACGTGATGTGGATAACCGAGAGAGGAAGTAAAACCAGAACGGGAGCCAATACGATGCCAGAGCGCTATTTCAATCCGCGAATGTATGCCACGAATGCAGCTGAAAGATGCCCCGTTATGATATACAAAATGTACCTTGAAAAAAAGCCAGTAGCAATGAAACAACCAGAGAGTCCATTTTACTTGGCATGCATCACAAATCCAAAGTCTGATGTCTGGTACAAAAACTCTCCGCTCGGAGTACATTCTCTGGGGAATTTCATGAAGTCCATTGCTTCCAAAGCGAATCTAACTGGCAAGTTTACAAATCATTCTGCTAGACGCACCATGATCACAACCCTTCGACACGAGAACATCAGTCCACTTGACATTTCCCAACTGTCCGGCCACAAGAACTTGAAGTCAATCGACACCTATTCTGAGGCCAGTGAGGAACAACAACGTAAAATGTCTTTGATTTTGAGTGGCAAAGGTAGCGGCCATGTGAAACCCCTCGAACTACGAAATACCAACGTTGGAATCGTTCAAAATTCCCAGACAACCACTTCCAAATCTTCTGCATCCACATCTCTACTGTCAGATGTTGTGTTCAATAACTGTACTATTTCCTTTAACTGTCCTGGTGTTCCAGAAGTCTTTAATAGTGCCAAACCGAGGAAGTTCAGAAGAATCATCGAAAGTGACGACGAAGAAGAATGACAAACGAACGAAAAACGAACTGGCTATCGATGACTTTTTGCCGTATTTGAGCTGTTTAAAATGTTAAATTCTTGATGAAATAACTTACTTAAAATTAACTATTTCAAACATTTTTGTCAGATTCAGACTTTAGCGAATTCATATATTTGCCATATTTTGCTTGTACTATGTACTTGTAGTTGTAGTACTTGTACACTTGAAAATGTGCTATGAATAAATTTGATCTTGACTTGTAGTGGTGTGCACTTGAATGGTATCTTTTCACAGGAGCCAATCAAAAATTAGGATTAATGGCGTCAGAAATGACAGTTGAAAAACCGGTTTGTTTGGTTTGTGTCTACGCGCGCTCGCTTTTTATATTGTACAGAGAAAAAATACGGCACGGCTCGTAAAAATATCCAGCCGTATTACACAACTACCCGTGTAATAACCTCTATTTACGGTCAATAATTAAAGTTTGTAAATGATATTGTAACAAGGAAATTAATGTTATAGGGACAATTTATATGCAAATCACGTTATTTTTAGTAGCGTATCCGTCTACCTTGACGTTCAATGATTAAATTAATTATTTGATTCATTGTATCAATGACATTGTCAATGCTTTGTATCGATAGATTATTGATTGTATGACAAACACGTCTTGAAAATTCTTCATAAGTCTCCTGGGTTATGTCATTATCTAATGCTTGCCTTTCTAGTTCTTTTCGAACAGTGTGAAAACACGCCTTTTGAAATAACAGAGGAAATATTTTCTTTGCACGTAATTCTTAAAGTATGTGGCATTCATGATTTCATACTGTTGACAGTCCAAAACGCCTTTACTATACGAAATAGCCACTATCAGTTTCACTAATTTTCCACCAGTAACGGACTTCGCCCCTTTGGCTGTACACTCCATTTCGAGACCTTCCGAGGGTTTGCGCCAGATTCGTCCTCTTAATTGGTGCCCTCGCCTGATCTGTGGGGTTACGTCTATAAATGAAACTGACGCCATCCAAATAAAAATGTATGTCATTGTTCCATAATTGCTGTGAATAATTGCTCTTAACATTCTTGGCAAAGTTATAACGCTTTTTTAGATCCCTTTGAAGCAATATGCCTTTCTTTCGAGCCTGCAAATACTTATAACCCACTCTGTTCATAGCTCTTCTAACTGTTCGATTGCTCACCACTTGATGGTCTATCCCAGCAACTTCACCCACACGTTTCGACGTAAAATTACCTTCTTCTATTCGCAGGGTTCGCACAGCCCGATGAATGTGTCGTACGTCTCGAGCACGTATTTTCCTGGGACGTCCTCCTCTGTTTCGGTTAGTTTGTGTTCCTTTGAATATCTGTATACGGTTTGACGCGAAATATTCAAAATTGTGGATATTTGAAGGACTCCATACTCTCTTTGCTTCAAAAGCAGACGAAGATACTCTTTTTTGTCCGAAGATAAGTAGTTCTTCAGTCCCATTTTGCTTTTAATATTTCAAATTTCCACTCATTATGATGTCATTACTTAATAATATGGTTGCCTAGCAACCAAATTTTAGACCTATGAAGATTACACATCTTCACTTGCATGTAGCAACTAATTGTATCACAAAAACAATAGCTTTATTATGTCCCAAAGCATGGTTCACAGACAATCCTGGACAAAACTAGCCTGCGAATACAGCCGCTTTTTTACGCTCGCCACAGGGGTCCCCCGAAAGAAGCGTCTGCGGAGTGAGATGTCTGATTAGCTATCGCCGAATAGCTATCGCTGGTTAAGTGATTAGATTGCAAATGACATTGAAATGATATCCCGCTTCCATGGTTTTGCTCCTCCCCTTTGAAAAATGGCTGAAAACATTGACCCAGTTAGCGCTGGAAAACGCAACAGGAAAGCCAATTTTACCTCGGCTGAGTCAACAATCATTCTGGAAGTAGCCGAAGAGAACTTGTCCATAATTAAGAGCAAGTTTTCAAGTACTTTATGCAACAAAAATAAGGCTAAAATCTGGGAAGAGATAACCCGTAAAGTAAACTCTCTCAGCGTGTGTTTATCATCCATTTCTCCACTTCTCACCCTACATAGCTACATACTTTCCAGTTCTTTCCTTCTTACTTCTCTTCTTTTCTACATTTCATCCCCCCACAAATTAACACTCTCCTCCAGTTCCCATATCCCATTGCCCAACCCCGTAAACATCACCCCTATCCTTCCCCCTTCACCTCCACCCCCTATAACACACACACGATCATTGACCACCCACCACCAACGCTCATCTGAATACCTTACAAAACCTATCACTCAGGATTAACCAGTCGGTAATCAAAAATCAACTCCTCTACTTGTCACCCTATACATTTACATACTTTCCAGCTCTTTCCGTCTTTCTTCTCTTCTCTCTACATTTCATCCCCCCACAAATTCACACTCTCCCCCAGTCCCCATATCCCAATGTCACCCCCTACCAAACCCCCCCCCCCCCCCCCCTCCTCCCCCTGGCAACATCACCCCTATCCTCTCCCTTCAACCCCCCCCCCCCCCCCACCCCACCCCATAAAACACACACACTCTCCCTCTCCAACGCTGGTCCGAATACCTTGCAAAACCCATCGCACTGGCTTAATCAGTCGATCAACAAAAAAGCCCCGAATCCCCTACGGAACAAACTAAGAAGCTCATTGAACTTTTTGGAGACGACCCGTCCTTCTCGGGGATTGCCGGTGGCATAGACTCGGGTCTGACATTGGCAGGTACGTAGTCAAAGTTATAAAATTATCTATACTATCCGTCTCGATACAATAATAAATAATACAATAAATACTTTTTCAATGCTTTTTCTCAATCGAAAATAGGTTAGCGTCAGCCTAGTTCCAGGCTTTCTCCGACGATGGAGGTTCTGATGACGTCACCGGAAAGCCCCCTCGGGAAAGCCTAGTGAATAATGACAAATCCAAGATGGCGGACCCACATCAACGAGTGACTGAAATTCATCATTTCTTAAGAGAACACGCTTTAAATTCAGATTGGGAAACCCTTAAACAATATTGTATCGAAGCTAAACAAGACCTTGGCAAAATTACGTATAAACGTGTCACTTTTCAAAACTTAGCATTGGATTTCAACGCACAACAGTTGTGTCCCGCTCAAGAGCTGCATAAGTTTGCTCCTCTCAAGACGTTTGGAGATGGATCCTGTCTTTTTCGTGCCTTCTCTTTGCACATCAGTGGTAAAGAAGCACACCACCTTGAACTCAGAGTACGGTGTATCTTCGAGTTGGCCGTATTTGAAGAATATTACCTCGCAGATCAAGAGTTAATCGACCGCCTCAAGGTACAGGAAAGGGTTTTAACTGGGAGACCACGTGCTGACAGTTCTGTTGCTGCTCCAGATATTGATGTTCAAATCATCAGAGAAGTATTTCGAAATGAAGTACGAAATTCAGTAAGTACAGGTTCTTACGCTAGTTTCTGGCATCTGCAAGCAATGGGAAATGTGTTGAACCGAAAGATAAGAAGTGTGTATCCAGAGACAACCCCAGAGGTAAGGACATGTATGTTTTAATACAGTTTTCTTGTTTTATCTATACAACAACAACAACTCTTCCTACACAACAACAACTCTTCACTACAGTTCGTACCTTCAGTCAGCCAGATTACACACATGAAGCTTCTGTTACATTACTATCCCCTAATGTACATTGTGTGCATGTATGAATGATGTTACATTACTATCCCCTATTAAATGTACATGTATGAATGATGTTACAAGTGCCACCAAGTTATTTATTTCTTATTTTGAAGGTGCGAAACAGTTTCCATGGGATATTAATTCCCAGACACTATGAAGATGAACCTCCACTGGGTGTACTATGGTCACGGATTGGGCAAACGACCACTGATCAATTTCAGAATTTCATCCCAAATCATTTTGTGCCACTAGTGCCAAGGGATAATCTGGTACCATGGCATATTTCAGGTACATATGTAGGCCTTTGTTTGTAAAAAGAGTAGATTGACTTAATATTCTGGTTTTGAGTTGTTTAAACAACACTGTACTTCTCGACAAGACACATTTCCACATGGTCACAAGAAGGTAAAATTTATATTGGATAAAAAAGGTTTATTATCTGAGGATAACTGAGCAACTGTGTCCGAAAAACAAAAGTGCAAAAATATTACATCCAATCAATCATCAATGCTGCACAGCAATGGGACAGGTTAAGTCATACATGTATAGTTAAGCATACAAGAATGAAAAGTACATACATGTAAATAACCTTTAGTATTAATATTATCATTTACCATGACAGTAATTCAAGTATTGTGAAAATAAATTAACTTCCATGTTTAGATAATGACATGACCACCCTTGATCCATGTCCCCATGTTGAGTGTACCAATAAAGAAGATACATGGTACAAAGATGTTGCAAGTCACTATAGAATAGTTCATGGAGGGAGTGCCACCAATGCGAATATAGATGATGAAAGGAGAAGACGACGCAGAAAAACCATGAGAAACAAAGTTTTACTTCTGTCAAGCAAACTGGTATGCATAAGTGTAAATGTATACAATATCTTATGTTTATGTTGTGGTTTGAAATTTCCACTGATCAATTTTTTTATGGACTGATCAGTGGAAATTTCAAACCACAACATAAACATAAGATATTGTATTGGTTTCATAATTCACTTCATTTCAGTCTAATCCTTTACAACTGACCTAAACATATAACTTACCCACCATTAAACACTAAACCTAACCTTAGAAGAACAACCCTATTTTAACTTCAGGTGGGTGGGCAGATCCTTACTGTTAAAAGTGAACAGGATACAATGGAATTCCGTGACATTTCCCCATATCATGCAGCAAGCAAGTTTGCCTTTGTATTACTGACTAGTGACCTCCTGTCTCCCTTCTCAAGTGATAAGAAAAAAGAAATTACTGTTGTTTCTGAGTTGAAAACCGAAATTTACCAAGCTTGGAAATCAAGGTCTCCCACTGGCATCTGGCAACCTGAAATAGAATGTACAAGAACATTTATGCACAACATCCAGGAAACAACACAAAGTACTCCTACATGTATGAACCAGTCTGATGATCTATCTTCATCACTGTCAGCTAATTTAATTATCTGTCCAGATGTAACTACAGTCATAAGCATTCAGATAATTGCTCCCAATGAACTCATTGACACTCTAAAAAAGGAATGGGGATTTTCTGCATTAAAGGACTTTCAAGAGCAAGCAATCAATGCTATTATTTCTGGATATGACTGCTTTGTGTCTGCTGCAACAGGAGGAGGAAAGTCATTAATATATCAGCTGCCAGCACACCTATCTATGGGCCTGACTATTGTTGTGTCACCTCTAAAATCACTGATTGTTGATCAGGTAGCTGAGTGTGCAGTTCACAACCTCTTTGCCACTGCTATTCATGGTGAACTGAGTGACAGTGAGCGCCAAGGTATTTATTATACTTTGAGGCAGCCATTATCACCATTTAAAGTATTATATTTGACACCAGAGATATTGGTTCAAGACCAGACATTGCTTTCCATACTAGTTGAATTGGATACAAGAAACAAGTTACAACTGATTGTCATTGATGAGGCACATTGTGTTAGTCAATGGGGACATGACTTTAGAGATGCATATATCGGTCTTGGTGAAATTCGAAAAAGGTTCCAGAGTGTCCCCCTTCTTTTACTTACTGCAACTGCTACTAAAACCACAAGGGAAGATGTAATCAGCATCCTTAGAGCATCAGATGCAGTTCGTGTTTCACAGCCTGTGAACAGGGAGAACATTAAATATGAGGTCTATGCAAAATCATCAAAGACAGTTGACAAAATTGCTGAAATTGTTGCTCCTGTTCAATGTTCATTAATTTTTTGCTCCACTAGAAAAGATTGTGAGGAACTGTCACCACGTTTAGAAGCAAAGGGAATAAGGTGTAAATTCTATCATGGAGATCTATCTCATCAAATTAGAAAAGAAAGACAACAGCAGTGGCTAGATGGAGTTCTTCAGTGTATTGTGTGCACCAATGCTTTTGGAATGGGTATCAATAAGGCTAACATTAGAATTGTCATTCATTATAGCTTACCAGCTAGTATAGAAGACTTCATGCAAGAGACAGGGCGAGCAGGAAGAGATGGACTTCCAGCTAGATCTGTTCTCTTTTTCTCTTCACAAAACAAAGTATTTCATGTCAGAAACATTAACAAGTTAATGAGAATCAACCCCACATTTGGAAGTCACAAATTGCAGAGCTTCAACACAATGGTGTACTATTCATTTCAGAAAGATGTGTGTCGCAGAGGAATTATTCTTCAACACTTTGAAGAAAACTTTGTCAGTTCATGTGGAAACTGTGATATATGCAATTGCCAGGGAACAAGTGACGAGGTTGACATAACAGAAACAGCAAAGGCAGCCATAAACATTGTTCAGCGCTCTGCCAACACTGTGGGAAGGTCAAACTTTACCATAAACCACTTTGCAAAAGTCCTAACTGGCAAAAAGGTGAAATTTGGTCATGAAAAGTTTCCAGAATATGGTTATTTAAAATCAACCATTGAAACAGGTGAGTACTTACTCCAGCTACTTGCTATAAAAGATTTCTTAAGGGAAATTCCACCAGAGGAAAATGCAAGAAACCAGAATGCTGTGTACCTAACTCTTGGTTCCAAGTGTTTAATGGAACATGAAAAATTGTTATGGAAGAAAGCTGTCTAATATTTCCATTTCAAGATTGACATGATCGCTGCAAGACCAACGGTGACCTTGCAATGATAGAGAAATGTGAATAATTATTGTCCAAGGTGTTAAAAAGGGTCTCTATCGTCACAAGGTCACCGTTGGTCTCGCTTCGATGCAAAGGTACGGCTACCTCTCAAGATGGCACGGAATTGTGAAGGGGACTATTAGTACATGAACATGTATATTCAGGTTCGATAATCATCCTAGAACATTAACGTATTGAAGTATTTAAAACTCACATGATGTACCAGTGATATGATACATAACAATAACAATCTTAAACAGGAAGTTCTCATATAAAAGGACGCTGCCCAGGGGTACAACAATTGTAATCAATCTTTGTTAATCGCATATCCATGTACATATTCATGCATTGATACAAAGATTAATTAACAACGTTATTGCCTTTTATAACAGAACTTCATGTTTAAACATTTTAATATGACTGGCATTAACCATGATGAAAATCATAGTTTGGAAACAGTCTAAACTGCATTTCTTTAAAATGCTCAACAATGTACTTTTTTCCTCTTTCATGTACATTTAAAAGACGCTCTGGGACATGTGCTCTCTCATTAACAGCTGGAAGTTCCTTTTTGTTCTGGTTGTACATTAACACATGATTCCTTTGTTTGTTCTTTAACCAACCTTCTTTAAGGGCAAACCATGCAACTTTCATTCTGTCTGGAAAAGAGTATTGGCGTGTGTGCTTACTTGTATTGTGAATATCAAAACCTTTTTTATACACACATTTGATATGCTCAAGAAGTTCCAAGTTCATGTTTACTTTCTGTAACATAGAGACAGTGGTATGCTTCTTTGCATATTCCTTCAAAGGCCTTACCATTACAGTTTCCACAAACTCATCGAGTGCTACATTGTGTCCAACGTTTCCTTTCAATGATATAGAACAATTTTTTCGGAACATTTCCCTTAATGCTGTTGGCCAGTTACATGTGAAATTACTGATATGGACAAAGGCTTCATCACGGTAGTTTTTGTTGTTTAAAGCTGCAAAAATAGGGAGGAGGTGCATCCAACATGCTTCTCTCACTTGGCCAAGGCCATAGCGGACTGAACTTTGATAAACTTGTAGTAATGGACCATAGTGAAGAATAAAGTCAGCAAAATAGTTGACAGTCTTGTCCTTTTCCCTTAAATCCAACAGCCAGTCATTGAATTGACCAAGCAATATATTGTTGACATTACAGTGTCTTTGGCGCCAGCCTTCTAATTCCTCAGTTGATGGAAAAAATCTGGATTCATTAAACTCAATCACTGCTGCAATAGACAGTCCCCAATAGAAGTCTGTAACAGCTTCAAAACAGCGTTCATAATTTTGTTCCTTGAATATCTGCACAAATGACTCTGGTGTAATTTTTACCCTCCCAAGTACTTGCCTTAATACATAGAATAGTCCTCCTTGGCCATAAATCTTTGCCAAACATCCTAGGACATGTCCAATGCAATGGAAATCTCCTGGAGTCTCTGAGAAAATTCCAAACTCATCTGGGGCCCTGTTCTTGAGTCCCCTTGTTGTGGTTGTTGTTTTGACATCACCAATGCTAATAACAATATTCCTCCCACCAATTATCTGTGGCATCAACTGACCTTCGCCTTGAATTTCCTGTGGTGTATTCTTATTAATGTGACAACTATGTCTATCCATTAGTTCAGTCATAAGCTCTTCATTTATTTTCAGAACATTTTGTTCAGCCCTTTTTAGCTTGGAAATGATTGCTTCATTGTCAATGATTTCTGCACATTGAAGTGGAGAAATAACATTTCCTGGGAATGTTCCACATACACGGCCTCCGAATTCAAGTAGAAGGTCCACCATGTCTGTGTCCTCCATGATCACAGCAAGCAGTAAAGGATTAGCGCCACATCCTTCATAGTCATTTACTCCAGCTCCACACATAAGCAAACATTTGGCCAGTTTATGAAGTCCTTTTTCAACAGTCATGTGAAGAACAGATCTATCGTAGTCATCCTTAAAACTGACCCACATTCCTTTTCTTGTATTTAAAGCAGATACAGCCTCACTAAATGAAAGGGGCACAACCATTTCATATAATTCTTTTACAATGGTTTTCATTTTGCTTGCCCGTTGTTTCATAATGGTCTTAAAGTTCAACGATGTGCAACCAACTTCAAAATCAAGTTCTACCTCATCAAAAACCTTGTCTGCTGTAAAGCATTTCTTCATGTTTTCTACATCTTGAACATGAAACTCAAGTTCTTTGTAGAATTTAAACCTTTCTCGTGCAAATTGAATATTCAATTGCCGTCCAGACTTGTTGATAGGAATATAGGCCTCTTTCTTACAAATGCCTAAATCCAGTTCCTTTGAAAATTCACGGTAAATAACTGCCTCGCCACATGTATAAGCCTCATCAGCAAGGGAGAAAGGTAGAATCATTACATTTGATGGCCTCAGCATTTCACCCTCTGGTGTAATTGAGGGTACTTGTATCCTAAATGATTTGTCAGTGGCCTTGTCTGGCATTGTTATAAGGAATGCTGTCAACTCCTCTTCTGTCATCCTACTTAATTCTGAATGTTTAAACCAGCTTGAAATGATTGGATTAGATTTCTGTTAATTCCCTTTACAAAGCAATCGTTTAGGTCTTTGTGAGATTCTGAAATTTAATTTTAAAAATGTTATTACTAAAATATGTTCAAATATATAGATAACAACAGTACTTTGTTATTTACAATGGAGGTCTAATAAAGCTGTTGAAAAAGAAAATACTACAACAAACATAATCATAATATGTTATGGTACTGGTACAACTTAATAACCTTGCTTGCTCGATCAGTACAGGAAAATATCAGACCTCGGTGTTTTTTTTTTGTACAAACCTCGTCTACGGTTCGGTCTGTACTGTCAAGACCTTGGTCTGATATTTACCTGTACTGACCTTTGCACTCGGTTATTACGCAGCAGAAAATAATGTGGTAGTACTAATTATTATTATGTTGCTCAGTTTACATTTCTAAATGTAATTATTTGAAGATAATATACAGTATAATTAAAAGTAAAAACCCTATAATAGTACAAACACTTTTACTATTATAGGGTTTTTACTTTTAATATTATTATACTGTATATTATCTTCAAATAATTTATTGATTAAATCACACTGGTACTTTGTTATTTGCAATTAACAATACAATGAGAACCAAGCTAGTGTTACATGTATTACATGAAACTTACCAATAAACAAATCTGTTGCTGTAATGTCATGCAACTTTCGCTGTGTTTCAACTGCTGTCATGGGATCCTGCCACAGATGTTGAATTTCCTGTAAATTTGGCTTGAGGATTGCCCGTACAGTAAAGTTCCACATTACTGGCATTACGCTGTGCTTTAATCTTATGTGACGGAATCTGCCTTTGTGAATATTAATGTTGTCAAACAGCAACATTACAGGCCAGAATGAAGGGTATCGGCATTTTATGACTTCAATATAGTTATCTTGTCGTTTGTCAAGGAACTTTCGACTGAAAAGGAAATGTGTATTATTATTACATGTATCTTTGAATTGACCCTTGATACATGTACAGTATAATTTATTGAAGATTTGGTAATATAATATAATTTGAAAACAAAAGGAGTTGTCACTGATTTGTAGATTTATTGTAGACGTTTCGGTCGTGATACTGCGACCTTCATCGGTAATATGTTAGGCTATGCAAATTACAAGTTTTTTTTACAGCTGTAAAAAACCTTGTAATATATTATCAGTGACAACTCCTTTCGTTTTCAAAATAAAATACATGTACATTGTGTATGTGTCTGCAATTATTAATGAAGTAATATATCAACAACGTGTGCGAGTGTTTTATCAGGGGTTCAAAACACCGAGAAACTAATGAAAGTTCGAGGTGTTTTGAATCCCCTGATGAAACACGAAGCACGAGTTTTTGATATTTCTTCTCCAACGAAAATTAATAATGAATGATTATCTGAATTGTTCTTGAGTCTCCTGAGAAAAGAACATAATAATTGCTTTTGTGTCTTGGCCTAATGAGTCACCTCGCAAGTATTATGTTTGTTAAAAAGAGCTTCAAAATCGAACAAGCAGTCAGGTAGTCTAATGGATAAGTAGTGAGCGTAATGAGCGAGGGGTCAGTGATTCAACTCTGGTTGATAATTTATCACTAGATTTTTTTTCATGATAAGTAAGAGGTAGTAAGTCTACTAAGTTAAAGGTAAGTAACATAATGGTAAATATACAATAATTTCAGTGTCTTGATCAGTGTCTTGATCAGTTCTTCCTCCGGTATCAAGATACATCCACCTGACTCGAATCGTGAGAGCTGATTGGTTATTGAGCTAATGAATTATTAATGAGTTTGAGAAGTCAGCATAAAACATGCCTTCTTGTGTAGAAAACAAACAAGCAATATTATCCTTGTCACATAGTCTTGAACAATTTACCAACAATGTGTTTAAAACAGCTGTGTAAAATATGCCACAAAGCCTTCACGTTTGAGAAAAGGCTATCTGTATATGACATTCTTTACGGTCATCGCCCAAAAGAAAAGCAATTCAATACTTTCAATCAAATACTTATCATTGCCAAACATTATATTTATACAAAGTGCCTCTTGGAGGAACACTTCCTTTTCAGTAACTTCAAGCTCTTACTACGTGAAAAAATTCAAATAGAAAAATATATTGCAATCAGGCATAATAAAAGTTCATCTTTCAACAAAAAATGGAGTAGGACATTACTAAATTTATAAAAAGAATCAGAAGTAGGATTAACAGTACGTGTATGTGTGCGTGTGTGTGTGTGTGTGTGCGTGTGTTCGTGCGTGTACAGGCTGTATGTGTACAACATTTCTATGAATATTATATATACCAATTATTAATTTGATGTAATTATAATAATCAAATTGTAAAAAATATATATATTTGATGTAAATCTAGAATAATATTTGTAATGTATAATAAAGTTTGTTATTAATAAAAAATAAAAAATAAAAAATATAAAAAAAAGCCTTGGTCAAACAGGTGCAACATCTCCCGACATTATTATGCCCATTTGACCAGGGCCTTAATAATTTATATGTTCACTTACTAGTAATTGTAACTCTTGCAGAGTCCAAATGGTTGTAATGTTTCAAGCAATGTCTTTCCAGCACCATGGCAAATTAGAAGTAACCCAAACATTGTTGCAAAGTCATTTACTGATTTTTGAGACTTTATTACTGTTAGAGCCTGGATGAGCTGGATTGCACATTTTGACCTGTATTCGTTTGTCTTTTTTCCACTTATCCTATCTTCTCTTTTCCCAGAAGATAAGCTTTTGGCAATGTCACTTATTAATGGGCACTGATTAGCAACATCTCTTGATAGTTTATCAAAATATAACTCTCCAATTCATATTTCTAAATCTTCTTCATCTTGAATGTTATTCAAACCAATATTTCCTAACACTTCCAATGTTTTTATCTCTTGCTCAAGTGTCTTCTGTTGAGTAGTTGTTAGAATGCCATCAGTTGAAGTAGCCTGCTGTGGTACACTGTTGCAAATTTGAACTGATTTTTCAATTGCTGTTCCATCACTTGTGTGACGTCTTTGCTCCAAATGCATGATTTTCGCAGTTAGGTTTTGTAATTGACCTTTTAGGCTTTCATTTTCTTTAACAAGTGCCATAATTGTCCCATTTAATTGTTGAATAACATTCTCTGGTAATACGTTTTCTTTACATCCTTGTAATTGTGCAATAAACTTCATAGTACTTTCAAGTAAGGAAGATGAAACCTTTCTCTGAAGATTGAAATATTGAACTCTACTTGTCAATTAAGGAAAACATTAAAATGTAATAAATTGATAATAAATAGTTTTCAGCCAAACCAAGTTGTACTGTTCTTCAGATCTAAAGTAACATTAATAATCATACTAAACTAAACAAAAGAACAACTTAATGCATACATGTATAAATGAGGTAAAAGGAAAAAGTAACAACATATAAACAGTAGTTACTTTGCTGACGTAATAATAATAATAATGGTTTATTGGAGAGTACATGTACAAATGTATATCCACAGATCAGAGTGGCTCTTCCTTCACGTCTTGAACCTTAGCCCTCTGATGAAGGGCACCGTGTTACATTTTTCCTTTTACCCATGCATCTTTCAGTTACATCACTCACTTATTAGCTCATACTAGTTTACTCATTGGTTTTCCATTTGTATACATGTATGTATAGAAGGATACAAGTTAACTCTAAGGTCTTTTCCATTAGATTGCCTCTGTTTTCTGTGACTTCTTGTATACTTTTCCATGGAAAGTAGAAGAAACAACACTATGCACCTCAGTTCGAGTAAGGTGTCTTCCAGCTCTCTGACTCAAAAGTTGTATGACATCAGCTGCAATCAGTTTTGAACCTTCCTTGTATTCAAAGATTTCCAGTGCCATAGAAATTAAGTTCTCTGCAATTGAATCAGATTAAAAACATTTTTAATATTATTTATAATAATATTATCATTTTCATTGTTTGATTATAAAAAAAAACAGCAACAAGCAATCAGTGAATGTTATAATACCTGCAAATACTTTTTTCTTTTTGGAGCACTTTGACTTTGAGGATGGGCTTGGAGAAAAAAACCGCTTTCCAGCTGAATTGATCTTTATTGGAGAAATCCCTGCAATTTTATGGCAGCCCATCATTACTAATATTCAAAAGGAAATTATGGCTCAGGGAAAGGCTTGTACTCTCAGTCTGTGTTAAGTTATTAAATAAATAAATAAAATATATATACTCTATGGATACCATACTCATATACTATTTTAATAATAATAATTATTATTATTATTTTAAATAATAATGATAATTACCCTGGATCACCCCTGGATACCATAGCCTTGAATTGTTGTTAATGGCAGTATTAGCTGATGCTAGCCCCTCAGAAATAAACAGGAACCAGGGTAAATTTACCTCTTCTCTAAAAAGCACACCCCCCCCCCCCCCCCCCCCTCATGGACCTGGAATGATAATTTTACCTTTTCGTGTCCCCTTTCGTGGAGTCGATCGTGGTTTTAATGGAGTTACATTTGAGGAATTTGGACCTTTAACTACAAAATAATCAAGGTAACTTTCGCAAAATATTAATGACCAAAACGTTATTAAACGAGGAGCAAAGTACCTTTTAGAAGCGAGTCTTTATTGACCTCACTACAAAGAGGGTCTGACAGGAGCTCATATTCGCTATCTGAATATACAAAATACAGTATACCATAAACTACATAAACTTGTTTGAAAATGAACTGGTAGATAAGTACCTGAAGAAGGTCCTGGGTTGGCGTGTATATCTCCAGACAGCGCAATAGTAAGAATCACAATGAATAAAGCCCTGGAACTAAAGGAACCATTGATCCTTACGATGCATTGTTGAAGCAGTTTGTGCGTTATATATGAATATATGAATGATTCGAAAGATGGAATAACTTATTATAGACTAAACAACTAATAATTACTCACCCAAAGCGAACATATTTCATAGCGAGATGAGACATCTTTACGCATCCTCGTGCTGGACTTCTGTCTGTTCTGACCTTTTTCCGTTTCGATTTCTTCTTCAATCCGACGAAAAGTCCGATTCTTGCCCTGTGTTGGGCAATATCTACATTCATAGTTTCAGAATATTGTTGAAATAGTAAAATCGGGTGAATATGGAATTTATAATGATTTATTTACATCAGGATAGTTTTTTGCCAAATCAGGGTAGTATTTGGCATTATTCACTAGGCGTTCTCTCGCGCTGTCGCGCTCGTACTCAGTCTCACGCTTCGCGCTCGGTTAGGAGAGATAACGCCTGGGACTAGGCTCGGTTAGCGTTATTGTTTTTATAATGTTTCAGAACGGCTGCTTAATGAAACCGGGTACAACAAGTTGGAAAAACGAAAGCTTCAGATGGAGATGGAGAACTTGGACATAAAAAAGAAGAAGATCCTGTTAGAAATTGAGGCACTGCAGTAAGCCAATCATTGAATACAGTAGAACCCCACTAACTCAAACTTAAGGAACAATTCGAACTTAACTTAGTTAACTTGAACTAATTTTATATTCCCTTTGCTCAAATATCAGGGTCAAATTTACCCTGTTAACTCGAACCATTTCCCTTAATTGGGAGTTCGAGTTAGTGGGATTCTACTGTATTAATGTCTGTCAGATTTTCATAGCAAGATTTGGATAAATTAAAGCTTTTGTCTTCCACTTTACAAAATTGGGCTGATCATTTTTGATGATGAAGTTCCCAAATATTTTATTGATCCTTATTATCCATAATTATAAACATTTAAATTTATTTATTTCAAGGATTTTAAAAATGAAAATTCCATTTTTGTATTTTCTTATCAATTTTAATCAATATAATGAACAGCAGTGAATATTTAATAATAAAGACTAGCGATAGGAAAGAACGACGTTTCGATGTCAACATGACATCATTTTCAAGTGAATACTAGAGTATATATATAAATTTATAAACACTATATAAAATACATGCTTAAAATTAAGGTTTGCACTATATATAATTATAAATACCCTAAATAGCAATATATAATTATTATAAATAATTATAATAATTATAATTATAATTATAAAGAGGCAAATGCGTGACTTAGGAAACAAGATCGATTTGTCCTTACAGCCTGTCTTCACATCCAAGAAACTAGAACACGATCTGAAAGCTAGAGAAGTAAAGCCGTCTATCATTAACCAACAATGTGTTGTCTATAAATTTGTATGTGATCTGTGCGATGCAGATTATGTTGGTTATACCACTAGACACCTTTACCAACGAGTAGCTGAGCATAAGCATTCCACCGTTGGTAAACACTTCCAAGCAGCACATGGCAGCCACACCGATGTCGACCAATCACAGTTTCACATTCTCAAGAAGTGCAAAGGAAAATTTGACTGTCTAATTTACGAGATGTTGTTCATTAAGAAACTGTGACCCAGTCTAAATATACAAACGGACTCCGTGCGTGCTAAACTCTTTGTTTGACTTTAGTACTTTTTTGTATAATCAACGTTATTGTTCTTATTGTTATATATCTATCTTTCATTTTCACTTTACTTTACTTGATAATGGCGTTCAGTTAACGTCGTCTATATTATATATTTTATAATGTATTTTAAGAACATTTTATCGCAGATTTTCATAGTTAAATGTTTAAATAATAGAAAACAATAGAAATCATTGTTTGGTACATATGGCATTGCTATATATATAGTGTTTGTATAATTATATAGTACTCTTATAAATTACAGTAACTGCATGTATTCATGTTTATAAAATAACATATATATAACGCGCGCTCTGATTGGCTAAAAAGCTATGTGATAATAAGAGCACATAAACATGGTTCATGACCTTGAACGACCTTGAAGCGATGCAGTGGATTTGATCGACCACAAAAAAAAAAATTTCTGTCGTCAAACATGTTTTATTTACTAAACAAAAGCCATAGAATTACAGTTTTTCTTGTTTAGTTAAGTTCAAGTTCTATATGTAGATGTGATTTTGATGATTTTAAACCGAAAGTTAATTTTGCAAGAATTCAAACACGGCAAGAAACAAACTCGAGGAATTGTCCAATTATGTTTGTCCACAATAACGAAGAAAACTAAATATAACGGCGCAGTTTTCTCAATCACATACTAACCATTTTGTAAGTTATATAGCTACACATATTTTCTCAAGTGTACGGCTGAAAATATCAAGAAAACATAGCCGTATTTATACTGACAAAAGAGTGAAAACAGAGCGATTCGTGTAGCTACACGGCCGGTTCGCCAGAACATTCATATCTCTAGTAAAATATGTCAAAGAGAAAAAATATCTTGAAATGTCTCAGAAACGTCCATCGTTTATACATTCTTGTTGAGAAAAGCGATGAAAAGATTCAAAAATACGACAAAAACTGTGGATATTGGCTACCTGATTTCGTGCTCCATTCATCAAGTTGTCAAATATTTCAGAAAGTTGACAACTCTTCGTCATTGATGATCGTGATTCGGCTCAGCTTTTCTCCACTTTTCTTCGTGTTTCGTGTTCACAGAATACAAAAACAAAGTGTAACAAGCATTCTTCTGTAATTTTCTGACCGAAAATAGCATTCTTCAAAACGTTTTTCGTGTCAAAACTGACCAAACGGGGAAACGGCACACTGATGAAAGTTGTCGAGTCGCTTGCCATTTTGATTTCTTTCGTGAGATTTGATTGGATGATGGGCGATTTCTGACGCTTTTCAGGAGAATTGAAAATTTGATCAGTTAAACCTCGCGTAAATAAAGGATGTTGAGAGATTAGCTTATTCCATTCCAGAAATGCTGGATCATTTCGCTGTTGATCGCTGGATCGTTTGTATTCGCTCTTAGTAATGCCTTTGTTTAATTACGTCTGACTAAATTATTTTATTTATCAGAATTTTGACCCCATTTGCGCGCCATATTGACATACATCAGTAGGTAATTAAAGCGCTCTCTGTCTCCAAGCGTTTCGTTCTCGTGTATGCATGTCTTGAACTGATCCCACCACGGTACCCATTCTAATATGTCGCCGCTAAACTCCGGTAAGGTGAACTTCGGTAAACGTAGATGGCTCACTCTGGCACAGGATTTACCTATCTCAACATTTTGAGATTTAGATTCGTGTTGACTTTCGCTATATTGCTTTAAATTGATGTAATTTTCCGCCTTTTGTGAAATGCGTAAAATTTCTTGTTGGAATCTCTCAACATCCCAAGTGTTGATATAAGAGCACAAAACATGGAAAACCATTTTATAAAGCTTAAATAATACAGTGCAACTGCACAAACCATATTATACATATACGTATGTTGTGTAATGATCGAGATGTTTTAATATATATTGTAATCAGGCCCAATTATTAATATACACATGTAAATTATGTTGTACATTTCCACATGCTTTTTGTTAATATACCTTATAATTTTCCTCATCTCAATGTTGTCCCAATTTTCAACCACATATGACCATGCAATACAAAACAATTAATAAACCCATTTGTTTCAATTACACTCGTTCTCAGTAACACGCGCCGAAAGCTACATTTGTCTCGACGACAAAGTTGACTTTTGGTGGACGTCAATCAAACAGTTTTCACGACATATAGACAAAATCGGCTAACGCAATGTTTACATTCTTTAACCTAATCCAAACGTTTGGGGATAAGAGCTTTCTGTTCCAAACATTTCCATTTCATTATCATGTCAATGCTCTACTGAAATCGAAATACAACAGAGAAAGAATCGTATTTCCAAAAGGTTTGTAATGGGTCAAAGAATGTAAACAGTGTGTTGGCATCACAGCACATTTTACCGGAGTAGTAAGTAATTCAAGCCTTTTTCGAATTTGTTTCGATGGAGAGTTATAATGTTAAAGCAGAGAGGCATGTCTACAAAAGGTATTACTGATATACTTTGCTTGAGCGAAACATTCGTAAAAAAAGTAATTCGACGGTACGAAAACACAGCCGTAAAAGATCCTCCGCGGAGAAAGTCCAAGGCACGGAACGAGGCAGGTAAAGAAAATGCAATTTTCTAAATGTGAACTGCTTCTGTTTATCTGTCTACATGCAGCTTTGATTGTTCTTCATTTAGCAACCGAAATTCGACTCATTCGCCGGGTGATTGAGGACAATCCGTTACTTTATTTTACGTAAAATGGGATATGGACGTGGAAATGTGCTGTGATTGTCATGTAAACTGTTTGATTGACGTCCACCAAAAGTCAACTTTATCACTCAGACAAATGTTCCTTTTGGCGCGTGTTACTGAGAACGAGTGTAAGTATTTCCATATGTATGAATGTATTTGTTCATGCATTCAATTAACAACTTCTAGCTGAGAGAGAAAATAAATTATACATGTATACTCAAGAGAATGCATGCATGGTGATAATGGTGTAAAATGGGACAAAAAAAACAGTACAGGATTTTCCAATAAATTTTAAGGTCTATTAACAGAATTAAGAAGCATTAAGTTGAAGTGTAAAGAATAAGTGATCAGACTGTGATTGCATGCACATATCCATTGTTCAAGCCCGATCAAGATACGGGCGCTTGCTCAAAAACCCACACAGATTTAAACAATGAAATATTGTATAACACTAATCCCCTTTTGTTCTAGTTATGTAAATTCGTTCATAAATACTCTGTTGTGAAGTAGAACAAGTTAGTTAGTCAGGAAGCCACCAATAAACAAAGTTGCATAAAGATGCATGGACTAACTCATGGCAAAGGAGGGTAATTTGGGCCCGTACATTTGGTAGCAGAGCGAGGTTTACAAGTTTACAAGTTCAAGTCAAGTTTATTATACAAGATAAAGTTTACAAGTTCAAGTCAAGTTTATTATACAAGATAAAGTTTTACAAGTTCAAGTCAAGTTTAATTACAAGATGAAGTTAAAGGTCAAGTGTTAAAGAATTCAAGAATTCAAAGTTAAAAGAAGAATACATGTCGACCGACCAAGAAATAATTTCCACAATGACGGCGCCCGATATCAGAAATGAGCTGGAAGCACATGGACTGTCCACCGCTGGAAACAAGAAGCAAGATTGTACACATTTCGAAAGGGTAAGCAAACGCCTACACTAGCTGCTTCATTTACTTCACCTCCGTTAGCTTCTACTCCTGTTAAGTTACATGAAGAAGTGAGGGGTTTACTGGAGAAGGTGAAGAGAAGGAAATAGACCAGAAAATATCAGTACATTTTGAAAAACTAAGTAAGCAATTAATGCTGTTTGTTGGAGCGCACGTGTAAAACGACGAAAATGTATACGACGACGTTGATGTGAGCGGGGATTTAAGACCTACTGAAGTTAACAGCTCTTCACAAATTATCAAATTCAATCGAAACTTGAAGATGTACGGAACAAGCATTGAGAGGATGTTTACCGAGATAGAACATTTAGAGAAAATTCCCAACGCCCGCATCGAAATGCAAAGTACATTACGTCGCTTAAATAGCTTAGAAGAAAATTATGGCAGCAATGTTCAAGAAATTATTGCTTTAATGTCGACCGAAACTGCCGTAGATAAAGAAATTCTAAAGTGGGCCAATTTCCAACAAGAAATTTTACGCATTTCACAAAAGGCGGAAAATTACATCAATTTAAAGCAATATAGCGAAAGTCAACATGAATCTAAATCTCAAAATGTTGAGATAGGTAAATCCTGTGCCAGAGTGAGCCATCTACGTTTACCGAAGTTCACCTTACCGGAGTTTAGCGGCGACATATTAGAATGGGTACCGTGGTGGGATCAGTTCAAGACATGCATACACGAGAACGAAACGCTTGGAGACAGAGAGCGCTTTAATTACCTACTGATGTATGTCAATATGGCGCGCAAATGGGGTCAAAATTCTGATAAATAAAATAATTTAGTCAGACGTAATTAAACAAAGGCATTACTAAGAGCGAATACAAACGATCCAGCGATCAACAGCGAAATGATCCAGACATTTCTGGAATGGAATAAGCTAAATACAAACGATCCAGCGATCAACAGCGAAATGATCCAAACAGTTCTCGAATGGAATAAGCAAACGATTTAGCGATCAACAGCGAAATGATCCAAACAGTTCTCATAAATCAAACCACGTGGATACATTAAACTCTGAAATGATACAGTCAATTTCGAAACGATCAACACCAAAACAAGCAGAAATGAAATGGTTAAGTCTGCTGGGGGGCTAATCGCTGGTGCGTCATTTCCTGTGGTCACGTGGTCAGTTTTTCGCAGCATTGGACTACGTCTTGCCGTATGTGAAGAGTTGGAATCGCAATTAGCTGAATAATATTTCCATATAAGCTTAAGTACAGTTGCTGGTCTTGCTGTTGTATTGGTTTTGACATCACTACAAATTTTGATTTCATCAGTGTTCACGCGTATGTGGTATAAAGTCCTTCACCTTGGTATAAAATATGGTAAGTCAAATTCGGCATTACGACATCAGTCACTGGATGTTTCGTCTCCATGATATGTATTTAAGCTTATGTCATATGTTATTTAGAACAATTCTAGTGCATCAGCAACTGCTGCAGAGCTGCTACAGAGAGCATGCAGTTTGCATTGCTCCAGCAAATCCCCTCTCACTCTCAGTCTACCGCTGCTACTGGCACTGCGAGGCCTTCTTCCATGATATGTATTTAAGCTTATGTCATATGTTATTTAGAACAATTCTAGTGCATCAGCAACTGCTGCAGAGCTGCTACAGAGAGCATGCAGTTTGCTCCAGCAAATCCCCTCTCACTCTCAGTCTACCGCTGCTACTGGCACTGCGAGGCCTTCTTCCTCTTCAAGACCCTCGACTGGCTTAAGCAGCGTGGATGAGCACCGTAATTTATTTGGTGCTGGATCTGGACGACAGGTACATATGTAGGCCGTAGTGCGAGATGTTGAATTCACGTGATACTATCCATTCACACAATTCAGATACTGATTTTTCATATGTTCTATAGCAAAGCCAAAGGTCATCCAATCCCCGTGGATTTGTGCGAGCACGTGGTAGAAGAAATGCTAGGTTTCAACCTACTTGAAAAGGTAATCAAACATTGAAACAACAACAGCAACAACACCTTTATTATTTTACCGTTAATATTACTATTTTTACAAGTACTATTTTTATTACGATAATAATAATAATAATAATATAATACTTTTATAATGATGATGATAAAATAAATAGATGAAATCAATGTAATCCATATTTGTGACATTGAAATCATCAAAAATGTCAATATCTCTTATATTTTAATGGCCGTTCTTCCAGATGCGGGAGTCCTGTGGAATTTTATGCATGAAAGCGAGGCTTTGGCTGGGTTTGTTTACAAAGTAAAACTTTGTTCGCGCGCTTTTCAAATCTCGAAAAAAAAAATGTCCTCAGTCACCAGTGTTTAAAAATTCGTATTTCAAAAATCCATTTATCAAAAAAAAGGAAAGATACTTTGGTTTCTGAATTAATCTTCACGACAAGTTCCATTAGGAACTCTGTAAGTATCGCAAACATTGACCATTTGATGTCAGTGTGCGAGGATGTTCGCAAGTGGAAAGTACCAGAACTAAAACGGTGGCTGGCAGACCATGGTCAGAAGGTCAGTGGAGTGAAAGAAGAGCTGATTAAAAGAGTCGAAGGATGTCTTCATGACCACATTGAGAGCAATGATGAAAAAGATTTGCGCGAACAGGAGGAGAGAAAGCTCAGATTGGCGGAGAAGTTACGAACACCTCGAGAACAGCTACCAAATCCCAAATCACTCTCACATTGGAGCAAAAACCTAGAATCTATCCCGGACATAGCATTCAAAGATTTACAAAACTATCTTGTTCTGGGCGCCTGCAGACATTATTCTGAAGAACAGATGGGTTGTCATCGTCAACTCAAGGCTTACACGTTTTTCAAAGACGGCCACGTCCAAGACATCGAAATGGAGAACGTAAGCAATGATTGTAGCTACTGCTTTGTGAGGGCTAATGTGCTCCCTTCTATGAGGACCGACCTCGTATACAATGGCTGGGTATTAATCGCTAAGTCAACCGGATTCATTCATTCAGCTGATTGTAACTGTGCTGCTGGGTAAGTTTGTGAAAAAATGTATTTCGCTTTCTTTTTCTACGTGTATTGATAATTAAGTTGCACTTTTAACGTGCTTTGTATCTTACAGACTCGGGGAGGCATGTAACCACATCGCAGCGTTATTATTCGCTATTGAAGACTTCTGTAGAACTCAAAAAAAACAAAGTTTCTTGTACCTCTCTGCCATGTACATGGAACCAGCCAAGAAAACGAAAGCTAAGCCCACGCAGAATCGAAGATATGACTCCAGTCAAACATATTCACGGAAAAGAAGAAAGGAAAGTTGCTGTTCCTAAAGATGGAGTGTATACACCAAGTTCGAATGTCGATGGGGCACTATTTCTAGACTCTTTTCTTGGTTCTCTAGCTAGTGTAAATCCAGATGCTGCAATTTGTACTGTTTATAAACCAAGACCATTGTTTCAGCCAGAACACAACATTTCTGGTGACCTTAATGTAAGCAATTTCAAGGAAGTAGAAACAGAGGAAGCCGACTTTGATAGCATTGCTAAATCATACAACCCAACACCACTACATTCTATTCAGCATAGGGAATCACTCAATGGAAACAATGTAGAAGAAGTAATACAAAATTATTTTGATTCCATGGTGATTGATCAACATGAAGCAGAACTCATTGAGGCATGCTCAAGGGGGCAAAATGAAAACCCAAAATGGAAACTAGCTAGAAAGGGAAGATTGACTGCTTCCATTATGGACACAGTATGCAAAAGGCGAGAGACAACTGCTCCGGACAAGTTAGTCTCTCTGATATTGCAGAATGAGCCTGAAAGGTGCCTAGACAATGTATCAGGAATTAAATGGGGAAGAGACTTTTAGCTACTACAATGCTACAACTCTAAAAATGAAATAATATTTATTTCAATGACATTGAGAAAAGTGAAAATATAAATATGGAAATATGAATATAGCATATGTGCTATATAAATAGAATATGACTGTACAGCTAGATTATTAATATCATTAATTATTATTCAATGTATAAAATTAATTAGAAATTTCAATATTACAATATTGACACATTTGCATGCTGCACATTTACATTAATAAGATTTGTGCTTTTTTTAGGAAATGTTAGTCAAATAATAATAATAATAATATATATTTCTTAAAAACGCACCTAACGGGAGTCTCGATGCTTTTTACAATATAAAATATGTATACTGAAAAAATCAATAACATGAACTATCTATATCTATATATAGCTAATTGCATAATCGTTGTCGGATTGAAAATCATGAAAGCTATGACCAAAAGGAATTCTGGGAAATTAAAACTCTCAAATAACACTGTTAAATCATCGACCTTTTTATCCAGACTTGTAGGATCTTAGTTAAATAGCTCATATATCTTCGAAACTACGAGAACATTGAATATATCTGCATGTAATGCAGGTCATGAACTGATTTCCCATCCATACTTGCGGTCTCAGCTTCTATGATTTATGATTTTCAACCCGACAATGATTACCCCGGTATATGCAATTAGCTATATATGTGCAGAATAGAAGAGATGGTTATTGTCCAACAATGGACTCCCGGTAGAAGGATCCACTAAAGGTTTCACATCAGCACTCCAAAAATTGAAGGGAGTGGGCCGGAGTAGCATATGAGACTTGAACTTACCATCCAAATGACTTTAATTATTACAAACGTGTCGACCCTTCGGTCTTCATCAGTGTAAAAATAATATGTACAAGGTTTAAAAAGAACGTTCTTTTTAAACCTTGTACATATTATTTTTACACTGATGAAGACCGAAGGGTCGACACGTTTGTAATAAAGTCATTTGAAGGGTAAGAAGTCTCATGCTTATTTTATAACTCCACTCTCTTCAATTCAATGTATATGTATATATAGGTATATGTATAATATATTACAAGATAGGGGGGGGGGGGTATTGACATTCATACCACAGTCTCAAACAATTTTTGCTTGAAGTGTGTACAGTACATATGTGTATACATGTATAGTTGTAAAAAGTTTTGTCATAGAGACATGGTTTTCATAAACCTGTGAAATACACTTTAGCATATTTAGCACTTCTTCACTCTAATTATTTTGTTTTCTATTGTGAATATTACACTCTAATTACCGTGTACACTAAATTGTTTCACGGGTTAATGTAAACCACTCTAATGCAAATATTAGCCAATGTAAGATTAATGCATCTCTGTTATTTCTGATGCTTGTGTTTGTGCTTGTATATACTTCACCTTTAATCATCCAAGCTAGCAATCTGTAACGTTAATAAATCACAACACAAAATATATGAAGAAAGTTTTGTGAGTTCCCTTACTTAAATTTCCAAAATGGGGCAAATTTCAATATTACAATTTAATAATAATAAAAATTTCTCTATTTGTTTCTTGTTGTGATTTAAATATGTGTACAAGGATTGGTCAGCCTGTGATCTTTCTGCATCTTTATCTTGCTAAAGGTGGCTCCAAATTTGTAAGGGCTGCACATATTAGAACAATATTGTTAGCATGATGCCATTCTGATGAGGGTATTACTCCTTGCAAAATTCTGAAGTTCTTAATTTGTTCCATTTTTCTCTCTACATGTATTCGCACAGATGCAATTCTTCTCGTCTCCTCAACTTGTTTTCTAGACATTTGTTTCTTTGATGATACTCTCTTAGGAAGGATATTTAGTGTGCACCCATAATCCTTTAAGAGTGAAGCAATGTCAAAACCTTTATCAGCCATAATGCACCACGCGAAATAGCGAAATTATACTTCTTTACTCTTAGCGTAATGTTGCGTAAAGATATTCGAGAAGCTTTACGCTAGTGATTTAAAGACACGTAAAGACGCGTAAAGCTGTATTGTCGTAAAGCCAGCGTAAAGCCAGCGTAAAGACATCGTAATTTTCATCTTTACTTGAATGCGTAAAGCTACCATAAAGGTATCTTAAATGTCATATTTACACATCTATAAGCAAGCGTAAATATTCATAAAGCTCTTCAAAAAGCTTTACGCTAATGATTTAAAGACACGTAAAGACGCGTAAAGCTGTACTGTCGTAAAGCCAGCGTAAAGCCAACGTAATTTTCATCTTTACTTGAATGCGTAAAGCTACCATAAAGGTATCTTAAATGTCATATTTACGCATCTATAAGCAAGCGTAAATATGCATAAAGCTCTTCAAAAAGCTTTACGCTAGTGATTTAAAGACGCGTAAAGCAGTGCTGTCGTAAAGCCAGCGTAAAGCCAACGTAATTTTCATCTTTACTCTCTCTGAAGGGTAATCATCACCAACTCTAACTAGAAGTGATTGATCAGCACACATCAAGACGTTCCGAAAACTTTACTAAAATTGTCAAAACAAAAAATACGAAGTCGTGTGCCTTTCATCGCGATTTTCAAACGATTTATTTATTTTCGATATTATCCTGTAAATATCTATAGTTACGCAACCCTATACATAATAAAGACGGGAATATTTTCTTCCGAGATGTTGTCTGAAGTTATTTTGAAGTAATATTTGAAGTTGGATACTGGCAGGCTGAATAACAACGCAAGAAACTGTTCTTCTACTGACCCCCTACCCCTAGCGGTCACGTGGCACGTGTGCAGTAGTGTGTGACCGATTTGAATTTTTGGCGGTCAACCGTCGGTCAACCGTTCTTCTTGACACATCACAATGGCGGACGGTTGTAAGCTGCTAGCGTCCAGGTTTATCTTTGGTTTCAAGCCTTTCACACGATTGTATACTCAAATAGGTAAGTTTCCTTGAGTTTCTATCTTTCTTTTAGTTTATCTAGACTCGAACTGTTTGCAAATGAACGTTTCGCTTCGATTGAAGTGTTGAATTCCTTCGGGAGTTCGATCGGTTCAAATACTCATGGACGCGTCATGCACGTTGTAGTCGATTTGTTCTATATCTTTATTGTCTTGTATTACTTCCTTGATGAATATAAATACTGAAACTTTCACAGGTATCGAAGTTATTGGCTTTTGAGAGTCACAAGACACAAGAGTCCTCATGAAACCGTCCTCATCACTTCCAACTCAGCACCTCCAACTCAGTTGACCATGATTATTCGTTGTTTACCAAAGGATAGATTTCACAAGCTGGGTAATCTATAAATGACTGTCGTTTGAAATAGGTTAACTGTGATAATAATTTAGTTTGGTAGATAGTTATCAGTACGTTAGTGCTGTTTGATAGTTACTTTATATGGCTTGAGCCAAGCAATCGGAAATACGAATTGTTGATAGCTCAGCGTATTTGAGAAGACAGTTATAAATAACGATCTCGAAGTGTTCACGGTTCGATCAAGATTTAGTATTATTTGATGGGATTGGAAGTTACAGTTCATAAATCACAATAATTGTAGATATTCTATCTTGTTACAAGAACATTTCCAATGCCAATAAATGGTTAAAACGCACTTGTGAACTATGAATGTTGTCAAGTTTATTTACTATATTTATGAACCGCAATTACGTAACAAATAAAATGTGGAATTCTACAAAATTACGAGCGATTACATACAATATAAAGATTTACGTACTCTACAAAGGTCGGGATTACTCAGAATTACGCGCGATTTACGTACTCTATAAAGATCGAGATTACTCAGAATTACGCGCGATTTATGTACTCTATAAAGATCGGGATTACTCAGAATTACGCGCGATTTATGTACTCTATAAAGATCGGGATTACTCAGAATTACGCGCGATTTACGTACTCTATAAAGATCGGGATTACACAGAATTACGCGCGATTACGTAATCGTAAAGATCGGGATTACAGAAGAAATATCCAGCTTTACGGTTAACGTATTGGTTAGGTTTATTCCCCTTTACACTTCATCGTAAAGATGCTTAAATTTTACCGTTTCTCTCGCATTACGCTGAAGCGTAAAGACGTCGTAAAGACTAACTTTACGGGGCGTAAAGGAGTATAAATATTCTTAAAGCTAAGATTTATATCGGCATTACGTCAACATTACTCTGATGTAATTTTGTTATTTCGTGTGGTGATGCTATCCCCTGGTTCCAAAAGATCAAGTAGTCCAGACTTCTTCACTATGTGATTGTCTGATACATGCCCTCCCCACAATTTTGACAGAAATGTCACTGAACCAGTAGGACTTATACCAACAAGTAACTTGAAGGTGTTGTGTGACTTGTAATTGGAATAGGTAAGGGCCTGATTAGTAAGTGATGATGGTCTCTCTATCAAAAATTCTGTGCAGTCCAAAATAATACGTGTACTGGGAAACTTGAGAAATGAGGAAGGAAATTTCAATTTGATTTCCTCTTTACTTGGCCAGTATATTAAATGTTTGAAGTAAGTAGCTAAAAATCCATACCATGTAATTAATACTCTTGACACTGTATTCGTTGAAACATAAAATCTTTGAGCCAGGTCTTCAACCAGTAACCCCAGTCTCAGTCTCATCATCATTAACTCATCCTCCAGTCGCATTTTTCTCATAGGTCCTGGCTTTCTAGAGTCTTCATTTTGCAAATACGTTTTCTCTTTCAATGAGTCTTTTCCCCTCCAGTAGTTCAACTTCTGTGCTCCCCTGCTAACCGTATTGAAAATTAGCATCATTGTGCTGAAATTGATAATCCCTGTATAAAATTTAACTTTTTTGTCGTCCTCTTTTAAATCCTCGATTGTGAGCTCGGGAAGTTTGGCATCTGTCCCTATCTCCCTTGTTTCCACACTAGTTGTCTGCGTAGATTGGTCACATGTAGTTTTGGGCGTACGTGACGAATAATCATATATTGTAGAGGGAGGTGTTGCGAAGTGAATGTAATCGTGAAAGTTATAGTTGACATTAGTGGCATTGCAACATTCGTCGAAAGCGTGCTCTTCCACCCTCTTTTGCTTTATAGCTACTGGCTCCTTGTTCTCTTTTGTTGATTTTGGGGGTTTTTCTTTTAAAGCAGCATACTTTTTCGGCAGGATTGTCGGGATAGGGCACCACGATTTAGGGCCTGACAGGAATCCCATGATTCCTCCAACTGTTACATGATTCAAAGAAAATCTGTCCAAGAACCATTACAACTCATAAAAGAGAAGAAGCTCTGTTTCAATTGCCTGTATCCAGTTGGACCGAATCACACAAGTGCTACCTGTAAAATACCAGGATGCCTGATTGAGGGGTGTAACAGGAAACACCACGTGCTGTTACATCGCGTACTTCCTGCAAATTCAGCTGACCACAAAGAAATGCAAGGCACGTCATCAAGTGAAGTTACGGCTCATTCAGGATTACTCACCGGATCCATAACAGCCAACATTGACAACCAAGAAAGATTATTGCCTACAGCCTTAGCCAAATTACACGCCAATGGCAAAGAGATCGTTATCCGTGTATTAGTAGATTGTGGGAGCGATCATTCCTATATTAGAAAAGAAGTCGCAGAAGCTTTAAATCTGATATCAAATGGGACCGCCAAAGACCATGACCATTTTCATGCACGGAGGACAGTCAAGAACAACCAAGGTCAAAAATGTCAACTTCCAAGTATCAGACATATTCAACAACAGTAAGAAAAGGATCAACTTATCTGCATGGTCTGTAAGAGCTGTTTGCACTCCTCTAGAGCCAATCCAAGTCGACATAACCAGATACAAACATCTCAAAGGACTTAACCTCGCCGACCAATTTCCAAGAAGAGAAGCCTCAACAATAGACGTATTGATTGGAGCGGATCAATGGAGCCAAGTTATACTAAATGGAATGAGAAAGGGCCCTTTGTCTACACCATTTGCAATGAATTCCATTTTTGTGGCTACTCTCCTTCGTAAGAAGAGTAGCCACTATGTCATCGAGTGTGTTAGTAATGTCCGTAAGCAATCTTCGGATAGTGTTCGGAACCGATTGATAAAATCGAACACTGGGCGACTAGAACAGCGACGATACCCGACGTTTCTCCGGTGGTATTCAATATGTCTTCGTAGGATTTTCGTGACTATCAGCTCTTTCGGCAGACTGGCCTTCGGCAGTTTCGGCAAGTTATCGGCTAATTTCGTGAATCTCGAGTGGTTGTCGACTTTTTTATCGATTGGAAACGTTTGAGCGACGTCGTCTTCATTCCATGATAATTCCATGTGCTTTCTTCACGCGTTTGTTTGAAGGTAAGTTATTGCACATTATTTACTATGATTCCATGCTATTTTGCATCAATAAGTAGACACAGCTCTCAAGCAATGTGTCAAGTGTTTCTTCGTACAAGTTTTTCTAGGGTTTTTGATGGTCTAAGGACATTATCCGGCCGAATGACGATGACTGAACCGAAGTGTTTGTTTGGCGTCCATGACGATCGATATGCATCCCAGCATCGCCTGGCGATCTATAACCCTTTCATAGGGTCAAATAAATCCCTCACGGGATCAAATAATCTCAGCAATGAGATCCAAACAGTCTTTCGAGACTCTAATAATCTCAGCAATGAGATCAAACATGTCTTTCGAGACACTAGTAATTCCAGAAATGGAATCCAAACAGTCTTTCGAGACTCTAGTCATCTCAGCAATGAGATCCAAACTGTCATTATGAGCAAAAATCCCAACGATTCTAACTGTCATGAACAAACTAAACGAACACTTCAGATCAGATTCTGCATGCAAGCATTCATGAGAGCTGTGTCTAAATATGACATGAGTACATTTTGTAAGCGTACCGATAATACTGTTGTTGATGATGTAAGCTTATGTATTACCCGGCGTACGCAATCGATGAAATCGATGACAATCGATGACAATCGATATCAATCGATATCAATTAATCGATTGATATCGGAAATCGATGAAACAAAAATCTGTGACCTTTGATCGATTGTCATCGATTGCCTTATGATTGATCGATTGTTATCGATTGCCCTAAAATAGATCGATTTTCATCGATTTTCATCGATTGTTTTGTTTTGTTATCGATTGATAGTAAGTTCTATAGTTAGAAGTAAGGCTGAAGAAACTAGAGTAGGGAGTTTTTATTACATATAAGTCTTATATTTTAAGGAGAAACACTAGTGATATTAAACTACTACGTTTCGATGACATCCTGTCATCATTACGAAGTTAGATGAATAATGAGTAACAGATAGTGTTCAATGTTCAATAGTTATAAAAGAATTCAGTGTTATCTAAACAAATACTTTAGCACGGATGGAACATTGAACACTATTCTTATGTTCAAATTATGTAAATTTCGTACATAACTAATCTCTGTTACTCATTATTCATCTCACTTTACTTGATAATGATGATAATGATCTTCGAAACGTAGCAGTTTAATATCACTAGTTTTTTTCTCCTTAATTAAATTTCTAAAGTTACCCTTATAAGAATATATATTTTAACATTAACATCAGTATTTTCTTCGTATAGTCACATAACTTGACGTCGTTTTTCAAGCTGTGATACTAAAATTGGTTTCATGTAAAAAGGGTGCCAGGTTTACACAAGCATACAGAAAACTTGTAAAATATAGATTTAAAGCTTGCAACAAGCACAGATAAACATAAATCAAACCCACCAAAGACACGATTAACACTTGTAGGACAATCAAGAGTTCTGCTAACTGTAGCAAGGCTACGATGTCCAGAAAAATTCCCACTATTTCCATCAAGAAAAAAAGATGAATCAATATAAGTAAAAGAAAAAGTAATTTGTCTTTCTTATTGTCGTAATAATAAATAATTTTAGAAAACGTAAAGGGGTGGCCTATGTCCTTGGGCGAATGATCGCCGGATGGGCGACAAGAACTGGTTGTTTCGCTATCACGATCTTGTGTAGTTGTTCTCGGCCTTTCGCTGCCAACGGTTTCCAAATTGTCCAGGGTCGTAGAGGTCTCTGTAGTGTTATTTGCCGATTTCCTTGCTTCTTGTACTGCTTTGATCAAATCTGCTTTCTTACAGGTTTTGGCATAATTTATTCCCATTTCATCTAGCACTTCCTTCAGCAAACGAACCGTCATGTCTTCTGCACATCCCTTTTTCAACTGCTCTCTTTCTTCGTCTCTGATTTTTCTCTCTTTCCTTTCTCTCTCTTTCTCCAATTCTTCCAGGACAGGTAACTGTTTCATTTCCTCCTCTAAGTTTAGCTTTTAAAGGCCATTTTGATGCCGCATTTACAGTTCCAACTACTCTTATTATTCCCGATACATCGCACCATAAGGAACAAATGGGGACTTATAATGCATGATTCCAACTTATTCACTGGTAAATTTTACTTGGTTGATTTTGAGCTGAGAAAGGGAGAATAATCGCTTTTGCCACTCAAAATTAGGATCCCAAAATTAGTGCTAATCGAGATTCCCCAAAAACACGCATTTCACAATTACAGTGTGGACACTCGAACCGTGAACACTTCGAGTTTTTTTCTAACTTTTTTTTTTCTAACTTTCTATTGCCTCATAGCCTCTCAAATGGAGCATTAAGTTTAAATACACTTAGTGATCAAAATGAATCATTTTTCTGATCAATTTGCTTAATTGATAATTTATATATATGTGTTAGAAAAAACCTAAGTGTTCACGGTTCGAGTGTCCATACTGTAATAGGTTATAATGATTATTATTCAAAAGTCTAGGCTTATTTGACATTGTTCTTCCAATTCCTCACGAATAGTACAATAGAGGCCTTCTTTTTCTTGTACTGAACCTGATAACAATCGATCGATGATCGATTTTCATCGATTGTCATTTTTCTTGTGTGACTATCGATTGGTGATCGATTGGCCAAAACCAATCGATATCAATCGATTAATTATATCGATTATGATCGATTGTTCGATTGGTTTTCCGATCATCGATTGTCATCGATTGCGTACGCCGGGGTATTAGTAAAGAAGATGTGGTAAATCACACACATCAATGCATTCAAAATAGTAGATATTCTAGACCACATTCAAAAGTTGTAACTAATACATGTAGAGTCAGAGATAGAGAACCATCTAGGATTTCATTAAGAAAAGTTATGCAATCATTGAAATGTAGAAAACTGAGAAGGAAGCATAAGAAAATGCTTAAAATGTCGATCCCTGTTTCATCTGTTTTGCATAGTATTGCATCAAATTATAAACGGAATATTAGATATACTAAGAGACAAGACAGTTTCTACAGTAATTACATATATTTTATTAAAACTAAGAGATCAACAATGGCTTATAATGTGTCAGAAAAAAAAACAAATACTCTCTGGAGATATTGAATTAAACCCAGGCCCTGTAACAAATAATAGTAACTCATCTAGAGCAATAGCTAACCACAGATCTGACTTTGTGTTTAACTATAGACTGCTTCGGGCACAGTTTAAGACCACTAGATGTTGGTGGTGGAGGCGATTGCTTCTTTAAGTCTGTATCACATCAGTTATATGGTAATTCAAGTCATCATTTAGAAATTAGAGCAGCAGGTATTCGGTATTTAAATGATAATCCAGAGAGCGATTTATCGAAAGCAATGTAGAGAGATCATGGTTGCAATATTTATCCAATATGTCTATGCAAGGAACATGGGCAGATCATATTGTTATACAAGCAGTGGCTGATGCAATGAATTTAAGGATTCACGTCATAGAATCCAATGAAAGTTTTTCAGAGATAACCTTGGTTGAAGCAACAAATATGATTCAAAATCCTAGGTCTGTATATTTGGGACACATAGTTGAGATGCATTATATCTCAACGGTATCAGCTCTATCTGAAAGAAATGCAAATCTAACAGACAGTGACACTAATTCAAGCAAATGTCCTGGAAATAATTACAAAAGAAAGACCAACGATGGTAACACAACAGAGTACCAAAGGGAGCAAATGAAACAAAATCTTGTGGAAATTGAAAAGCCTTGCAATAGTAATAATAATAGTAAATGTACACAGAAAAACAGAATACCAAGCAATAGTAAAAAGAGAAAAGAGCAACAAGCTGATTATATGAGACAATATAGAGCTGATAAAGCATCAATTGAAAGAAAGAGAGAAAAAAAAGTTGTATATGAAGCATTATAGAGCATCTAAGACATCTGTAGAAGAAAAGGCAAAACATAATGCATACAAGAAAAACTATAGAGCATCTAAGACATCTGCAGAAGATAAGGCAACAAACAATGAATATTCAACAATATATAGACCATCTAAGTCATCTGTAGAAGAAAAGGCAAAACATAATGAATACATGAAAAACTATAGAGCATCTAAGACATCTGCCGAGGAAAAGGCCAAAAATAATGCATATATGAAAAGTTCTAGAGCAAAGCCCAAAAGTGATATCAAATTTTGGATTTCAAAGTTTCACGATACAGTATCTTCAGGTCCGCTGTACATTTGTACTTCCTGTGATCAGTTATGATACAAACATAGTGTAGTTAATGCTGATAGACTTAGAAAGTCTAACCCTGACATTGACAAGTATCTCTGTAATAAGACAAGTGTTCATAACATTGAATGGGTTTGTAAAACATGCTATAATCACTTGGTTAAAAACAGAGTTCCACCATGTGCTATAGTAAATGGTATGGTATTCCCACAAAAACCAGCATTCTTTGATCTCAATGAATTAGAGTGTAGATTGCTCGCTCCAAGAATTGCTTTTCTAAAATTAATGCAAGCTCCAATATGTGGCAAGAACATTTCAAAATGTTTGAACTGCATGAAATAATGAGACAAAGAGAAAGCAAACACTTTGCTGAGATGTTAAACAGGTTAAGAGAAGGGAAGCATACTACTGAAGATATATTGAAATTCAAAGAACGAATAATAGAACCCAACAGTTGTGACTACCCCAAAGATGTTCCTCACTTGTTTATACAGAATGCAAAGGTCAATGATTTTAATGATAGAGCTCACCGTGCTATATCAGGTACTAAGTACAGTATTAAAGCACATGACAGTGTCATAGGTGCTGAGTCACCAGAGCTTAGAGATAAAATCATAAAGCAAATACCTAGTGATCCTAGAAAAACAAAACAGCTGCATTCAGTGCTAAATATTGCAGTTGGAGAGAGAACAGAAATCTCTCTTAACACAAGAACAGATGATGGTATGACAAATGGTGCTGGTAATGTGATTAAACACATACAAGTACATCAGACAGACAGACCGTCTGGTATAATATGGGTCCAATTCGACCATGCTGATGTTGGTGAAAAAAACAGACATGATAATAGACAGTTGTATGTCCAAGGTATAGAACCTACATGGACACCTATCAAACCTATTACTACACAGTTTGCAGTTGGTAGAAATAGATCTGTACAAGTTGTAAGAAAGCAGTTTCCACTGAGACCTGCTACTGCTAAAACCATTCACAGATCTCAAGGTGATACTGAGACTAGAGTTGTTGTTAACTTTGATACTAGAAGAGCAATACCTCATATACACTATGTAGGGTTAAGCAGAGTAACAACTATAGAAGGTTTATATATAACTGATCTGTGTGAGAACAAAATAGCTGTTAGTAATGATGTACACCAAGAAATGAACCGTCTAAGATCTGAAGGCAAACTTAGTCTTTGCTTATCACCTGTCTACAGAACTGAAGAAATATCTTTTAAACCGTGTTTTTTAAATGCACGTTCATTGCATAAACACATTGAAGATGTACGTAGAGACTTGAATTATTCAAGCACTGATGTCAGTATATTCTCTGAAACAAGATTCAGTCATACTGACAGTGGTGATATGTATAGTATTGATGAATATAGTTTATTTAGAAATGATGGTACATCAACTGGTAATGTAAGACCCTTTGGAGGTACAGCAGTGTATAGTCGTACTGACTATTATCCTGGCTATCCATACTGCCATAATACTAATGGGATTGAGATCACTGTCATGAGATTCTTGAATCTTCCTCATGTTACAATCATAGGAGTATATCGCTCACCTAGAGTACCACTGAGACAGCTATGTGTAGCATTAAGTGAAATTTTGGACCAACCATCAACACATGACAATATATTTATTGGTGACTTCAATGTCAACTGGTTTAATGAAACAGAAAGAGCAGGTCTTTATAATCTCTTTGTAAGCCATAACTACAGACAACTAGTATCTAACTATACTACTGATAGCAAGACTTGTATTGATCATATATATATACTAATCTACCAGAAGCACAAATAAAAAATGCTTATTTTAGAAACATACTTCACTGATCACAAAGGTATTTGCACCTTGGTAAACTGTTTTTAGACAAATTCATTAGGCAAAACAAAAACTTATTGAAATCATTTCTGGTATAAATACATTATATGTCATGCCAGTACTTAAATACTTAAGTACTCCAGTAGGATAATCCCTATAATGACTGCATATAATTATAGGAACATACCTTTCATTTTGTCATACACAGAAGAACATGACTACATCAAAACAACATTCTGAAGCTTCCCTGTGATCTACTAATAATGGTAAGTATGTCCATCTTACAAACACTGAAACAACTATCACATCCCACATACATTCACCATGTCTCATATTTAGTTATTAATTATTCAACAATTTAATTAACATTTTTTTCCTTACAGATTTAACAATCACAGGATACATACACCTCCTCTCTGAAGTAAAGACATAAACAAAGAAAATAAAAGCTATTTTGACATTGACCATACAAACTGCACCTGAGACTTCCCAGCGAGGTATATGCTATTCTCCTCAACTGAGAAAATATCTAAAAGATCTCGAAACAAGACATACAGCTGTGCAGATACAACATGGAAACCTAATTACCAATCAAAGGAAATTAATACAAATACAATGGACTACATCAAGCAAATTCAAGTCGATTTCACTTCAACTATGAGCCAAAGTTCAGTGACTACACAAGTTATGTGATATTTCACCCCTGCTTATTTATGATGTCAGAGTGAAAGTCATAAGCAAATCAGAGGAAAAACAAAATAATAGTCTATGGACAATCTTGCTTCAAAGGTGACAGTATTATTATTACTGATGGAAGTGCACAAGAAAAACTACAAATTTGGGAAAATGACATTAAAAATGTCACCAGAGGAAAGGTCATATATACATTTTTGTACCATATTCAGAACTCAGCAACAATAACACAAATTGAAGACCTTGATATGTTTACTGAAGAGATAAAAAGATTGCATAATTGAGAGGAAAGTGATTGGTATTTCACTGATCACTACCTTGTCTTCTTTCCAATACAAACATTGAATTAAAATCAAATGATAAAGATAAGGTGATGACATGACCTACATGTACGTTTGCATGCTTACTAATCTTTGAAAGTATATACCAGTACATGAATATGTGACGAACAATGAATTAATGTAGTCCTTGAGGAGTAGTATCCTTTTATACCAGAACTCTATGTTTATAACCTAAAGCTTTCAGTTATAAAAACAATCAAGCTGTACACAAATGAAGAGAACAATAAGTAAACATGTTCCAGGATCGAATTCAGAGTTCAAACAAACTACCAATCCAATATCATCTAACTTGTCTTCAAACTGAGTGAAGTTTTTGTCAATCCTGGTTAACTGGCATTGACATGACTACAGTGCATGAAACAAATGAACTACATGTATTATGCTAAAACACAAACAAATCGAACTTTATTGCAACTGAAACTAACTTTCTAACTAATCACTACATCATCCAACATGGTTGCCTGGTGGGATGCTCATTTCTACCTCTACCTCTACCTCTCATTTCTACCTCTACCTCTCAATCTAGTTTTCAGAATCATATCTCAATACACTTTACAGCTTTCAGACCACTGTGTAACAAAGTAGCCACATGCAGTCCTAGACTGCCTATTTTTGGATGGTTGTTGTCAGGCTGTGCCGGAGGAATCTCAAGCAACGATCCACCGCATCATAAGTCCATAACAAATTATGCAGTTGTACGATTGGAAGATGATGTGAATAAGGACACGACCTTCAGTTTGAAGAAATTCTGGGAGTTAGAGTCCATTGGAATTAGTGACGAACAACAGAAGAAAGAAATGAGTGGTGAAGAAGATTATGCCTTACAGCAATTTCACTCAACTATTTCGTTTGACGGAGAGAGATACGAAGTTGGATTACCTTGGAAAAGGAATCACCCAGAGTTGGCATCTAATTATCCACAAGCATTAAGAAGAATGTTCAAAGTTGAAAGAGCATTACATGAAGATGAAAGAAAAGAGATGATGTATAAAGAGGCTATGCAACAATACTTCAAAGATGGCCATGCGAGAGAACTAACAGAGGAAGATGAGAGGTTACGACCGGTTTATTATTTGCCTCACCATCCGGTGATACGCGAAGATAAAACAACCACCAAATGTCGAATAGTATTTGATGCGTCTGCTAGGAATCAAGGGATCTCACTTAATGATTGCTTGCTAGCAGGTCCTGCACTCCAACCTAACTTGGCGTCTATTCTGCTCCGGTTCCGCTTACACAGAGTAGCTATAATGGCAGATCTTAGAAAGATGTTCTTGCAAATCAAGCTGGCACGGAAGGATCAAAATTGTCACCGTTTTTGTGTGGAGAGAAAGTCAAGATGAAGATCCTAAAGTGTATTGTATGTCACGAATTACGTTTGGAGTTGTGAGCAGCCCATTCGAAGCAATAGCCACAGTTCAACACCATGCTACAGTAAACAAAGACGAGTTTCCAAGAGCTGCAAAGGAAATAAAGGAAAACATGTACGTTGATGATCTCCTTAGTGGCGAAGAAGATATCGAAAAAGCATATGTATTACACAAAGACTTGTATGCCCTTATGAAGAATGGAGGATTTGAGCTTGTCAAGTGGTATACTAACTCGAAGGAACTGTTAGATCTAATCGAACCAGAATTAAGAGGATCAACCACACTTGTACCATTAAGCAAAGAAGAAGAACCACTGAAGGCACTTGCCATTTCTTGGAATACCAAAGACGACACTTTCTTGTTTAATCAAGGAGAGAAACTCGTCCAAGCACAAGATGAAGGAACAAAACGAAGTCTCATTAGCATCGCATCTAAGCTGTTTGATCCTTTAGGATTTCTTGGTCCTTTCACTATACGAGCAAAGATTCTATTTCAAGAATTGTGGTCAAAGGGAATCCAATGGGAGGAATCTTTGGATGAAGAGATTAACACTGAGTGGCTGAAATGGAAGGAAGAATTGAAGGCGCTAAAGGAGTTGCAAGTACCAAAGATGCTTCTATACTGAGTTAGATAAGGTGACAGAGGTAGAGCTACATGGATTCTGTGATGCAAGTACCAAAGCCTACGGTGCCGCAGTAGATAACAAAGGCAGCACGACAACACAGCTAGTTATGGCGAAGAGTAAAGTTGCACCAACTAAACGCATAACTCTTCCAAGATTGGAATTGCTTGCAGCCTACATTCTTTCTAAGTTAATGAAGTTTTGGAGTCTATAACTATAAAGATCCAAGATGTGATGTGCTGGTCTGACAGTCAAGTCACTCTTGCTTGGATTCGCCAACCAAGCCAGAAGTGGTTGTTGCCAACAGAGTTCAGGAGATACAAGAAATTATACTGTCCTGGAAAAAGTAATCCTGCGGATTTGCTTACACGAGGAGAATCACTTCCAAACCTCATTCATAACAAGACCTGGTGGAATGGCCCAGAATGGCTAGCGGAAGATCCAAAGAAATGGCCAGAAAGAAAGAATCCCGCACCACGTTTAGAAGACTTAGAAATTCCGCAAAGAGATATGTTCCTTTCTGAAGCCAAGAAAGAACGGCCACAACATTGTCCAGTACAGAGTCATTTCAACTTGAAGATAGATTTGAAACATGGCAAAGACTGGTTCGCGTCACCGCATGGATGCTTTAATTGGTCACGATTACACAGGCAATCTAAACTGGGATACCTAACGGCAGACGAGATCAAAGACGCAGAACACACTTTGATAAAGAACGTGCAGAAAAATGCCTTTTCAGACGAAATTAAAGAACTGGAACAAGGGAAACAAATACCAAAGCAAAGCAAGTAAATTGTAAAACTTGACCCACAGATCAACAACGAAACAGGCCTTCTAGTTGTTGGTGGTCGATTGCAGTTTGCCTTGATTTCCAGAGGAAGCAAAGCACCAAGGTGATATTACCTCATAAGAACACTCTGACAGAGAAGTTAGTATTACACGTCCATTGCAAAGCCAATCACGCAGGACCTGAAACAACATTGGGAATCATTCGTCGGAGATTTTGGCCGATTCAAGGAAGAAGAGAAGTGAAACGTATACTGCGCAAGTGTCTAATCTGCAAGCATTGGAAAACTATACCGATACAGCAAAGGATGGCTCCTCTTCCTCTTGAAAGAGTGCAGATTGTGCCACCATTTACCAACATTGGACTTGATTTCACTGGTCCTTTGTACCTGAAGGTGAAAGGAGAACCAACTCTAGCCAAAGCTTACATATGCATATTTGTCTGTTCATCTGGAACTCACAAACAACATGACCACAGAAGAATTCTTACAAGCTTACAGACGCATGGTCAGTCGTCGTGGAGTTCCTCGTGTTATTCGTTCTGACAATCAAACGACATTTCACAAAGCAGCCAGAGTTTTCAAAATATCAAAACAGAAGTCAAAGTTAGCCAATATCAACCCAAAAGAAGTAGAAAGCGACTGGCTAATGATCACGTTACCTGGAAGTTCATCACTGAGAGGGCAAGTCATCGAGGGGGGACACTGGGAGCGAGTATGCCGTCAAATTTAAAGAACCTCTAAGACGAGTATTGGGAAAGGCTTTATTGACCTATACAGAAATGTATACAGTACTGACGGGGGAATTGAAGCCATAATCAACTCTAGACCGTTTGACCTTCATTGGAGACGACATCAGAGATGGGAGAGTAATAACACCAGCACTACTTGCAATAGGCAGAGACCTTGGCAGCGTACCAGATGAACCAGTAAGAGAAGTCTCACTTGATGAACGCTATTATTATCAGCAGCAGCTACAGAATCATTTCTGGGATCGCTGGGATGCGCGAATATCTTCCAAGTCTAACTGTACGACAGAAGTGGACAGAAGATATGAAACCACTAAAGAAAACGACGTTGTATTAATCACTGATGACAACGTCTCTAGAGGACATTGGAGGCTGGGAAAAGTTGTCCAAACATTCCCAGGAACAGATGGTCTAACTAGAACTGTTAGAATACTGTCGAAACGAGGACTGGTGAACAGACCAGTCCAACGCCTTCATTTACTAGATTGTCCCATTGTCCAAGTGGTAGGGGTGATCGGCGGTCCTTTTAGGGTTGAAACTATTTCCTGTGTTACTATAGGGGGTTCCGACTCAAAAGTCAGTTATACGCACATCACTCCGTACCATTTTAGGGTCAATTGTTATTTATTTTCTTTATTGAACAAACATGAAAGAACAGAAGAAAGATATTGTCCAGTCACTGATTAAACGATATCAGCACAATCACTTTTTTTGCGATATATGGTCGTACCTTTTAGGGGTCGAAATGAACATGGCTTCAACAGCTCTTTTAATTTATGCATACCTTTTAGGGGTCGTTTTCAAAACCGACCGCCGATCACCCCTACCACCCCTACCCCCCCCCCCCCCTCCCCCCCCGGGGGGATCCCAGTTTAAGCCTGTTACGTACCCAATAGCTAGGCGACTTGCATGATGGCGTCACATATACTACAAGTACCAGAATCACAAGCTTTGACCATTTCCTTTTGTTAGATAATTAGCACCAATTGTCTTACTAAATTCTCATGAGGGAATACAAATCTGAATAGGAAAGAAAATTCATTCTGGTACCTCTCTTGTAGTAAAACAAACGTCACCATGCAAGTCGCCTATTGTGCACCACAGCCTAGTACACATTATGATCAGTTAATGCATGCATGCAGATCGTACCAAGTGATTTTCCCTTAAATTAATAAAATGTCAGAAAAAAGAGTTGGTTATGTTGTCTTTCTTACAGCCTGGCCACTTTCAGAGCCGTGATACTGATCTTTGAATCTTCATCCAAATTACTGTCACTTCCAGATTCGTCATCCATGGTCATGGCTCTCTGCGGTTAAATGGCAAATATTATGCAAAAACACTACAAAAGGGGGGCAACAATAATAGTGCCAACTTGTCAGGGGTCTGTCTAATATTCCGAGTTGCACAACATGAAATCTGCGACTTGAGGTAGACCTAAAGGTGGCGGTTTTCCTATAAGGCCTCTTGGACTTTATGTGCCTTATTATAATGTTATTCACTTGCTGTGGCAGGGTATTTTGGGTAAGGGAGTCATGAGGTATGGGGCAACGGGGTCGGGAATATTCCCCTGTCAACGAGGAGAATAACATATCCAGGCTTGTCCCAATTAAAGTGCCGTGCCACTTCAGAGCTCTTGAAAATGTGGCTGTCATGAGTACAACCCTGGCCACTTAGCAAACAATTGGTTGGTGAATAAAACCCTAAATATGGGACCATATAAAATTGCATACAATAATTTACTAATTTAGACCATCATGAGCAACGGTATTGTGAAAAGGAATGTATGAAACTGAATGAAATGAATGCATGGATGAATGAATTTAATTCAATGGATGAATGGATGGAGTGATAAATGAGTGGTATGGAATATGGGGTGGAATGAATTACGGGATTGCTTGATGAATGAATGTGAAAAAAAATAGATAAAACAAATTGATAACGTTAAAAAAGAATCACAAAATTATTGTGTTTATCCCACAATAACTAAATTATAATTACGTAAGCAATATTATAGTATTAAAAAATAATATAGGACTCCCAAGTCCATTCCAGTCCAGGCCAGTTCATACCTTTGTGTTTAACAAATTGGCTTGCGACATTGATTGTGTGTGATAGCCGTTGCGGTTTACATAATCGGGTTCGTTCACACTCGGCGCCTGGATAACGTAACTGTGTACCACAAATACACCCAATGGCACAAGGAAAGCCCGAATGTTTAAAAAGCCCAGATTTTATTTCATCTTGATGAAACTTGATGAATTGGTGAGATTTGGGCAGCCATTGCCATGGTGTGACACGACGGACCAACACGAACTTACCGATAGGACTTGTTCAAAAGACACTAAAGTGTCCCCAATGACTTGAAGAAAGATTCCTGATTGCCAAAAACCTCAATGTATTCATTAATTGTACTGTTGCGGATAGTGACTTTTCGTTTTTGTTGTTGGTTCAAAAGTCATCTTTGAGTACACTCGACAATATTACCTTTAAATTTCCTCTTCTCCCAATTCGGGACCGTCGCTCTCAACTCAGTCTTCAATGTAAACTTCGAGTTGTCTTTAATTCCCTTCTGCAAACCCGTCCCCTTTAGGGTATTTTAAATTATTTGAAAATGGTTTGTTCATCAAGTAAATTCTACGAGAACGCCATTTTGTTTCTTTTCACATCATTTTTTATTCGGTGGATAAAAAGTTAAACAACCTACTTATCCTCGGATAACGTCTTATCCAAGCCTTCATCTGCAACCGAATTCAACGACGCCATACTTGTATAAACTTTTATCTGCTTGAATAAGGTGGATTACGCCTATTCAGCCTTTCGTACAACCGGGGGGGCATGCAGAATAAAACATCAGCGTCT
>JAUJYZ010001308.1:0-112500 GCA_033675265.1 Actinostola sp. cb2023
TTGCCAGACCGACTATGTCAATATTGACATTTTTGATATAAAAATATTGCTTGATAAAGAAACAAATCAAAAAACCTTAAGTATTTACAGCTTATTTGATAAACGAGAGATTGACGCATCTAGTGGTCATGATCTTGATCGATAAAAGAAACATGAAAGTATAGTTATGTAATCAAGTTATTGTTTGTTAAAGTTTTCTATTTTGATATTTGTGAATGATTATATTGTGTTAATTGAATAAAGTATTTCTTGTACTTCACTTCAGTTCACGAGGAATACGCACTGCTCTGCTTGCTTTGCTGCCTGTGTTCTGCCCAGAGCGTTCCGTGGACGTATTTAGTATAATTACACAGGTGATTATAGAAAATCAAGCGCGCTGATTGGTCGAGAACTTTCGGACTATTTCTCGATAATCACCTACAGCGTTTCGGCATGAGATGGCGGCCAAGCCAGGTTCGTCGAGGATTCAGAAGAGAAAATAAACATACTGAAAGAAACGTTTCTCGAAAAACACAAATTTGCGACAAATATAGGATAAAGTTGTGAGTCCATAGATTGATAAGTTAGATAGTTTTCTGCGGTGTTTAAAGTTACTTCAAAAGGCCGTAAAACAAACATGAATATAAGCCATAACAGCGAACGATTGACGGTACTTTTCATAAGATTTTCCTACGTTTTCTTGTTTGTCTTGTTATTTTTACGTTCATCTCAGTAATTATTCAGTCGTCTCGGTGAATATCCTCCAATAATCACTTCTCCTTCGGCGAATAATTGCCGAGTTAAGTAATCATTGTATGGCACGACTCCAGCCGTACTGCACACTAAAACTGAATGTATAATAAATATATCTAGTAGATAAGTTGATTTATGCTATTTACGCTCTGCACTATTTGAACAGGTGGATCTATCAGTATAATAAAATTCCTGAATTCTTGTGTCTGTTGAATATCGTTCAGTAAATGTTATTACTCAAAAGAAAGCAACGTTAAATACTAAAATTAAATCATTTAACTGGACCTAGGGCTCAGAGAAGGAGAAGAGATGAAAGCTCATCAATAGGTAAACAATTCCAAAAAAGAAAACAAACAAACAAACGAACAATAACAAAACAATAACAAACCAAAAAAAGAAAGAATGACTGAAAAAAAAACCTTGTCACGGCTGGGACTCGAACCCCTAGACCCTCAGGTTCAAAAGAGATGAATGCCGGTAATTTATCCAAAAAAGGCCCATACTCCCAGACATTGTGCTGAGTCACCGTATACATACATACACACATACGTAGTTTAATGTACCTCCCAATATGGGGTTTTCAGTATGTTGCGTATAGGATGAAGATTTCGGCCCCATCCGCGCTATCCGGGCATTACACCAATCAGCTTAGTGATCAAAGAGGGAGGGAACAGTCGACGCCTAGGCCCACTAAATAAAAATAACTGCCCGCACCACTAGGCTATCGTGCACGCTTATTGATTTGGAGGACAAAATAACCTGGTTCGATTCCTCGCTACGCCAAAAAAAAATTCTTCTTCTTTTCTTCTGTTTGTTTTTGTAAGAACATTTTTATACTCACGAAAATGATTATTTTAATAATGCAAAATAATTTAAAACTAGACGCTCTTGTAGCGTTAAGTCGGGCTTCTTAAAGCAAGCAGTGGTTGCTGCGATCGGTACGGTAATCTCGACTGAATCTGATTTGCTCTCGACCATATATCCATTGTCAATGAAATATTGTCAATGGCAATAAAGCTCGAGCAAGAGCCCGCGCGCCGTAGACTAATGCATCAAACACATAGGCAAGGTAATTCATTAACGCACTATGGTTTAGAATGATCATAAAGTATTGTATATGTACAATAATCAAATCTCCCAGCACAAGAATAGCTTTTTCTAGAATATCACAATCATCAAGAGTATTTACCATGTCTTCTACTGAATACATGAAATTCCATACACAGGACGTGACGAGATAACGATCGCTTCTACAATACTAATGAAATGTAACCTATTTGAACTAAATATAGAATCTTATAGTGCGATTAAAACGAGCTCGATAGAACTTGCTTTCCTTGCAATACTCCCATTTCGAGTTTGTTTAGACACCGCTGTACTCCTTGACAAAAGACGCGTTTGCTCAGGCTTAGCCTCAACCAGAGAATAACCCGTGCAATTAAAAAAAAAAAAAAAAATGGTTTCTATTGTTGAATGTCAACACTTTTTCGCGTTCTCGTCGGTATTTGTGAATAATTTACACTGAATTGAGGCTTAGCCTGAGCAAATGCGTCTTTTGTCAAGAACAGCGGTCATCGCTTAATTAACAACTCGAAACTGGAGTATTTCAGTACTGCGATTTCACAAACTCAGCGAATCATGAATGACAATGACATAGTTTATTTGTTACCATAAACATATCCATACAAATACAAATACCGTATACATAAACTATTATCGGTCGGCTGAAAACCTCAGTTACAACTGTTCTCTTCTCTTCACGGCTGCGTGTATCAACTCACTTCGTTCTAAGTTCTGAAGATCTCTAAACCCTTTGCAGTACTAGTACTGGATTGATAAATCCATATCTCTATGAATTATTGTGGTTATTTTGACAACAAGACGACATAAATTGTGAATTCAGACTCGACCAGTCTCGTAAATTGATAAATCATGTTGTTTGAGCCTTCGGTGATTATCTTAGCGGCCGGCACAGGGCGCATGCGCTGTAGAACCCAGTATGCTTTTTGGGGTCGACAACGAACGCTTTCTCATTTCTAGAGTCGGGTCTTCCACAGGAAGCCCGACTAATAATTTAAAAAATGTTTTCAAAAGTTATTTCATTGGGTTCCCTGTGTTTGATGTGGTCAGCGGCGTTACAAAGAAATTCAAGATGGCGGAAAGTTTATACATTTAGCTTTTACACCCATCATTACCCCCACAATCAAGCGTTATTATAATACGTATATCACTGAAGTCAAACACACCATGAAGGTTGAACGTTTGGAGACTGTCGTGGCTGCTTTGCACAAGCTAACATTGTGTTCGCGATGTATTTTTACGTTTTATCGATGAGAGAAACTCTTCGTTGTATGAAGGAGAGTACGAGGTTTGTACACGTGATCATTGCTAGTAACAGTAGCCATTCATAGCACGTGTACACGTGATCATTGCTAGTAACAGTAGCCATTCATAGCACGTGTACACGTGATCATTGCTAGTAACAGTATGAAGTAGCCATTCATAGCACGTGTACATGTAATCATTGTGATCATTGCTAGTAACAGTAGCCATTCATAGCACGTGTACATGTTTTGATAGGCAGTCTCTAGATCTGTTTGTGAGAAGTATGGCATAGATGCGGAAATAGTCTCTGATGAAAAAGAAAATGGAGAAAGCAAAGAGGATGCAAGGGATGTATTGGATCACTCATGTACAGTATGTCTAGGGATTCTACAGTCACATGAATGTATAACTAAACAAGTAAGTTTCTTTACTAATAGTGGGGAATATTTCATTTGTTTATTCTTTATGTAGTGGGGGAAGAGAGGGAGGGAGAAGGGGGGGGGGGGGGGGGGTGGGGGGGTTAGGGAGTTGCAAGGATACCAGACACTCTAAGTTGGACACCTTTATGAATGCCTGGTTGATGCTGCACTGTCTTACTGTAAATTTGCACTTGCTATACAGCAAAGGTTGGTCATAATGCATCAGTCAATTCCAGCAATGCTCATTATTTTTTAAGGGCCCAGGGGTCGGGCATTATCGCCTGCCATTAAAACAATATAATTGGGGCATGGCTGTTTATTAAACCAGTTCAAAATTTAATACAGGCTCGGACTTTCATTGGGCGTTCAATGAATGGATGGGCATTGCTGGAATTGACTGATGCATAAAGACCTGTATCTGGCTTTAGTTGTCATATTACATACATGTACGGAGTTGTTCATTTTTCATGACCAGATTGAAGATGCCATTGAGAGCTCAGAAATTGAATATCAAAGTTTTACATTCTTTGTATCAATCCCTCTGTGTTGCCTGGTTAGACAGGTGAGCTTTGCTTCTTCAATAATACTTTTATACATGTATATCAGCTGAGTTCATTATGGCATGTTTTGTTGACTTTCAGCATTCTATATTTCTGTATTTAAAAGAGAAGTTCAGGTGAGATTCATTTCAAGAAAACAGATATTGTAACTTTCATCCTGTAACACTTGGGCTTCCTGTGGTAGACAAGGAACAGGAAGCCCATCTATCTTATCAGTACTAAGCTTGTTTTTTTCTGGTCATCAGTGGAATATATGCAGATAAAAAATACAGTAGACTCACTGCCGTCAATAAAAGAAGTATTTAAGTGGGTGTGTGGACCTGCACTAGGTATCTCATTGGGTGTCTACTTCCAACATGAGGTTAGTTGGTTATATTTATGAAAGAAAAAATGAAAGTAAGGGAGAAGGTGAATTTTGTTTTCTCTTTGTAAGTAATTATTTTGTACCAAATTTTCAACAGAGTTCATTCCAGGTTTCCATTCATTTTGGACACAACGGGAATGAAGAATTAGAGTTCTTGTGAGTATTGAGTTCCATTGTTGATTCAATCATGTCAACACATGCATGTCACTTCATCACATTACTTTACAAACTTTACAATAAAATGTCAGGACAGAGTTTGATCCAGCACAGTTCAAGGAAAGAAAAGCCAAAAGAGTACGTACAGTCCAAGAATCATAGAGTCGTTTTCGTATGAGTGGGAAGTAGTTACGGTACGGGTCGTGCCGTGCAGTGACCGTATCGTGCCATCATCGTGCCGTATCCAAGCACTCTGATTGGTTGAGAAATGATTTCACGTGCTGTGATTGGTTGACCATGTACAATGTGTTCGATTCCGTACCGTGACTATAACTCGATCCATACCGTAGGTTTCCCACTCATACGAAAACAACTCTATCAGTAGAACAGCTGCTGCTTACAGCTCTCTATATCATCAAGTTCTTGCTTCTTAGAATGTTGTTTCAGAAATGTTGAATAATGCATCCAATGTTTTTAATTGAAGAAGGACCCGAAACCAGTCTTGTTTTCTGTAACATCGGTAAGGAGAGCTCTAGAGGACTTGGATACAGCAGACAAGTTAAGAAAGTAAATAGATTTTACCTTCAAATGCTCTAATCAATTCTAATACAAAGGTTTAATTGCTTCAATATATTTTTATTATTCTAGGTATACTTACTGTCCTCCTCAACCACCAAGCTACAAATGTCATTGCACTCAAGTTTCTTGTTCCCACTCTTCTATTTTATTAGCAGGTACGATGACAACCAATATGTATTCTGATCTGTACTGTATGTATTGCAGCATTCTATTTATATCCTTATTATTGTCATTGTTTGTACAGGTAGATATAACAAATATTCAAGACGTCTACCGCAGACACCATGGATGATAGATGGTGAACGTAAGCTGGAATCATCTGTGCAGGTTGTTTTAGTGTTTCCGTCTTGTTACATAGCCATGCAATCTACTTTTAGATCAAATGCACAGAGATCACAGAGGCATCAGTCTGTGCATTTTGTGTTGTTTTAGGAGCTTTTCCAAAAAAGTAATTTACAGAACATTTCATTTGAATATTGTAGGAACACAGTCGAAGTATCTGTCATTTCTTTCTTTGAAGAGTATTTTTCCTTTTTTTGTATGTTACAGGAAAAAATCTGTGACATCATCTTACCCAAGATTAAAGCAGATGGTATAGTTATAGTGATTCTATTGTATCCATAGTAAGACATTGTGCAAGCTAATTATATCTATTATTACAGACTACAGGTTTTCATCTGGTGGACGAGAAGACATCGATGTATGCATGCTAGGAACAGGTAGATATAATAATAATAATAATAATAATAATAATACACTTTATTTCACGAGGGTGGAATACATATTACAGCTTAAGCTGATAAACTTATGGCCCTCCTAATCTTCCTAATATGAATATAGCTCAGCAATGTTAGGTGAATTAACTCTTCTACAGCTGACATTGCAATACGAGACCTACAAGTTGTTACTAAGTAAGTCATAATAATAACTTTTATTTAAATAAAATAAATTAAAGTTAAGAAATTAAGGTACCATATTGGGACTTTGATTTCCCATGTTGGAGGTTTGGCTTTATACTATTTGTATCAATATTTTCTATCCTTCAGGGAAAATTACGGAATACTAAAAGAAGCTGAAAGTACAAAAACTAAAACATACAGGTACATTGTGATTGTAATTAATTAACCAGGTATTTCTGTAACTAATATGTTAATTATAATTGTACTTATCAAGTTGTCAGATTTGGACTGAGAAAAGAAATAACAAAAGAAGATCTGCTACCATTAAATGACATCAAGGTATTAATGAAATAGCTATTCAATATTATTGTAAAAATGTTAAGAATGAAATTATTATTATTACTATTATTATTATTAGTATTATTATTATTATTACTATTATTATTATTATTATTACTATTATTATTATTATTATTATTATTATTACTATTATTATTATTACTGCTATAATTACTATGCCGGTAATTATTTTTATATTATTACTAATATTATTATTTATTATTATTATTTTATTTTTATTTTTATTATTATTAACATGAAATTGATCTAATGCCTTGATTTATTCTTGACAGGATTTAACATTAAAACAGAAAACCCCACTAAGAGTGTTACACAGGTAAATAAATACAGCTTATTTGATGGTTTGACAGATAATACGAGCGGATATTTTACGAGTTGCATAGTATTTTTCTGAGCCCATAGGGTGAGGAAAGATATGAGCAATGAGTAAAATGTCCTCAAGTATTATCTGTCGAACCATAAATAATAAGGGGTTTTTTATTCCACAATTGATTTTGTTTCCTGAAGTTTTTGAGCCATTTTTGCTGTTTTTCGTGCGTGAGCTACTGTGTAATACGCTGGCATATTTTGCGTGGTCTCTTGCCCTTATATAGTAAAATGACGCATGAGTGAAATAATAACAACTATTAGTAGAAACCAACTAGCATACTATCACAAATCCTGCAATCTGATTGGCTAATGTACTCACTATCTATTGAGTGATAGATAGTGAGTAGCGAAAAAGCCGGCTTTTTGAACAAAAACAAAGCGAAAATCAATAAATATTGGACTATCAATCGAAGGTAGTATGCTAGTTCTACTAAAACAATTAGACTACTCGTTCTCTATGAGTTCAAATAGTCAACTCGACACTATGCACAGGCCTCGTTGACTATCGACTCATAGAAAACTCGTAGTCTAATTGTTAATTATTGGTAGAGTATTACACAGGTGAATTGCATGTAATTTTACCAAATAACATTATTTTTGAGAGGGCCATTATGAGGCTGTAATGCCCTGTACACAACCGGTTTGCCTAGTTTCAGTGATTTTTGTGTTTCTTTATTGAGCCAAGCAAAGAGTGGTCAGAGATATTTTATTTTGACACATCAATAAAATTATAATGCTGTTGTATAATAAATCCATGTGTTTGCTGGAGTATTACAGGGTGATATTTTAGGAGTTGCAAATGTATTTTTTTCAAGTCTGCAGGGTGTATATATTCATCATGAGAGAATTAACAACCAGTAATTATTGTAATCAGTATGTACATTGTAGTAAATTTAGTTACCGGTACACAGTGTTATGAATTTCTGTTACAGGAGACCGGTAGCCATACGTGAAAAGGTTGTACATAACATGAGCTCTGAATGGATAGATGACCATCATTTTAGACTGTATCTCAAGACTATGGCTGGAACGTATCCTTTATAGAAAAGCCATTTAAAAGCCCATGAAAATGACATGTGCATACTTATATTTCTATTTTTAATAACACATGAAGAAAGTTGCACTGTCTGATTAGGGCTCCTATTGATAACAGTGTATTATATACACTGAAAGGACAACCCTGTTTAAATAAAGGTTTATTCATTCATTCATTCATTCTGTGACCAATCAGAAAAAAGTCTCATGAGATTTCAATAGAAAAAAGGTTTTATTCTTCCTTGATTGAATTAGATATGTAAAAGAATTTGTTCATGGTGATTTTGGGCGCACTAAGCCTAATCTAGGAACATTGATGGAAACACAAACAGACATCTTGGAACTTGATGTGGAGGTAATTAACCAGTGGAAATAATCACATCTTTTTAGTTTCATCACTTTATGTTGTTACTTTTTTAATGATTTTTCAGTCAGTGGATGTCGATTGGCCACCATCACTTGACAATCAATAGATGGGACAAGTACAATGTCACAAGAAACATGTTAATCAATAGATGGGACAAGTACAATGTCACAAGAAACTATCAATAGATGGGACAAGTACAATGTCACAAGAAACTATCAATAGATGGGACAAGTACAATGTCACAAGAAACGTGTTAATCAATAGATGAGACAAGTACAATGTCACAAGAAACGTGTTAATCAATAGATGGGACAAGTACAATGTCACAAGAAACTATCAATAGATGGGACAAGTACAATGTCACAAGAAACTATCAATAGATGGGACAAGTACAATGTCACAAGAAACTATCAATAGATGGGACAAGTACAATGTCACAAGAAACTATCAATAGATGGGACAAGTACAATGTCACAAGAAACTATCAATAGATGGGACAAGTACAATGTCACAAGAAACTATCAATAGATGGGACAAGTACAATGTCACAAGAAACTATCAATAGATGGGACAAGTACAATGTCACAAGAAACTATCAATAGATGGGACAAGTACAATGTCACAAGAAACGTGTTAATCAATAGATGGGACAAGTACAATGTCACAAGAAACGTGTTAATCAATAGATGGGACAAGTACAACATCATTGTCACAAGAAACTATCAATAGATGGGACAAGTACAATGTCACAAGAAACGTGTTAATCAATAGATGGGACAAGTACAGTGTCACAAGAAACTATCAATAGATGGGACAAGTACAATGTCACAAGAAACGTGTTAATCAATAGATGGGACAAGTACAGTGTCACAAGAAACTATCAATAGATGGGACAAGTACAATGTCACAAGAAACGTGTTAATCAATAGATGGGACAAGTACAGTGTCACAAGAAACTATCAATAGATGGGACAAGTACAATGTCACAAGAAACTATCAATAGATGGGACAAGTACAGTGTCACAAGAAACTATCAATAGATGGGACAAGTACAATGTCACAAGAAACGTGTTAATCAATAGATGGGACAAGTACAACATCATTGTCACAAGAAACTTGTTAATCAAATGTCAGTGGGCCAGTACAGGCATATCTGCAAGTACAAGAAAATGCCATATTCAGTGAAATAAGATTTCTTGTGCTTGCATTGCTAGCATTTCTCCTTAGATTGAGAACTTTTTTGTATTGTTTTTGTAATGTTTGTATTTATTAAATATATGTGTAAATTCTAGTTTTGTCTGTTTTTGTTTTATGTTTGTACTTTGCATGTGTAACAAATAAGTGTAAATAAACTTGATTAGTTTATATTTATTAAAGTAGTTTAGAAGTAGCAGAAAGAACAACACAATCATGTTTATTTTCAGCACTAGTACATAAAACTATTTACAGTAATAATAGTTTATAATCCATAAAAGATACATTAAAAATACAGTATACAGCACTATTATGGGATTATTAATTCTACAAGCTTCTAAATCACAAATATTGGTATTGTAGATCACCATTTTAAATATAGACAGGATGCACAATAATGCCATGCCTTAGATTGGGTCATTACTCAAGAGTGGATTCAGTGCATACTTCTTCTGTACAATAATGCCATGCCTTAGATTGGGTCATTACTCAAGAGTGGATTCAGTGCATACTTCTTCTGTACAATAATGCCATGCCTTAGATTGGGTCATTACTCAAAAGGGTGGATTCAGTGCATACTTCTTCTGTACAACAATGCCATGCCTTAGATTGGGTCATTACTCAAAAAGGGTGGATTCAGTGCATACTTCTTCTGTACAATAATGCCATGCCTTAGATTGGGTCATTACTCAAGAGTGGATTCAGTGCATACTTCTTCTGTACAATAATGCCATGCCTTAGATTGGGTCATTACTCAAAAGGGTGGATTCAGTGCATACTTCTTCTGTACAATAATGCCATGCCTTAGATTGGGTCATTACTCAAAAGGGTGGATTCAGTGCATACTTCTTCTGTACAACAATGCCATGCCTTAGATTGGGTCATTACTCAAAAAGGGTGGATTCAGTGCATACTTCTTCTGTACAATAATGCCATGCCTTAGATTGGGTCATTACTCAAAAGGGTGGATTCAGTGCATACTTCTTCTGTACAATAATGCCATGCCTTAGATTGGGTCATTACTCAAAAGGGTGGATTCAGTGCATACTTCTTCTGTACAACAATGCCATGCCTTAGATTGGGTCATTACTCAAAAAGGGTGGATTCAGTGCATACTTCTTCTGTACAACAATGCCATGCCTTAGATTGGGTCATTACTCAAAAAGGGTGGATTCAGTGCATACTTCTTCTGTACAACAATGCCATGCCTTAGATTGGGTCATTACTCAAAAGGGTGGATTCAGTGCATACTTCTTCTGTACAATAATGCCATGCCTTAGATTGGGTCATTACTCAAAAGGGTGGATTCAGTGCATACTTCTTCTGTACAATAATGCCATGCCTTAGATTGGGTCATTACTCAAAAGGGTGGATTCAGTGCATACTTCTTCTGTACAACAATGCCATGCCTTAGATTGGGTCATTACTCAAAAAGGGTGGATTCAGTGCATACTTCTTCTGTACAATAATGCCATGCCTTAGATTGGGTCATTACTCAAAAGGGTGGATTCAGTGCATACTTCTTCTGTACAACAATGCCATGCCTTAGATTGGGTCATTACTCAAAAAGGGTGGATTCAGTGCATACATGTACTTCTTCTGTACAATAATGCCATGCCTTAGATTGGGTCATTACTCAAAAGGGTGGATTCAGTGCATACTTCTTCTGTACAACAATGCCATGCCTTAGATTGGGTCATTACTCAAAATGGTGGATTCAGTGCATACTTCTTCACTGGCTTGTGCACAGTAAATGTAAAAAACAATGTTTAATACTCATCATTAAAACCTGTCAAAATAAACTACCTTTTCTTGTAAGAATGAGAAAGATACTAAACTATCTCTTAAGAAGCCCTTTTCACATATTGCATCCTGGATTTTTCTGGCCTTATCACCGATTCCGAACATGGCGACCAATTTGAATAACCATTGTTCTTCGACTGACTGGCCTCGTGTTCATGTGGAAACACAAAAGCGTTCTCACCTGTATGAGAGGCTAGTCAGTCCAGAACAATGGTTATTCAAATTGGTCGCCATGTTCGGAATCGGAGTATACAGTTGATGAACCTCTACTAACAGCCAACTCTCTGTAGCGGCCAGCATTTCTTTTTTCGGCCACCAGCCAGATTTATTGTTATTGAAACCACTTCACAATGGCCACCTCTACACAACGGCCACAAAGGTTAGTCCCGAGGTGGCCATTGTAGAGAGGTTCGACTGTACTTGTGTATCGGTCAGGAGTGCGTAACAATCTACTGGTTCTACGTGTACTAGGTCTTGGTGTTACAGACTTGATTTTACCAAATAGAACAGCATCAGTTTCACTGGCTTCCATTCCTTGGTGAGTCGAGATGACTTGATGAAGACCTTCAACTTTATCTTGTAAACCAGGAAATGTCTGTGGTTGAAACATGGGAGATATAATCTACATTGTATAACTGAGTGGTAGTAATTACCGGTAGGTACATTGGCAGTATAACTAAGTGCTATTTATCCTTATTAATAATAATAATTCCTTCAAAACGCATTAACCGAACTCTCAATGCTTTTTTACAATGTGTGAGGACTGTTGTTTTACCTTAGACAGCCTTGCTTGCTCTTCAATGACATCTTGCAGTCTTTGAATGTATTCGGCTTTGTCTGTAGAAAATTGAGAATCTATAATCAGCTAATGCAATTGTTGACTGTACAATGATTCATACCATAGAATCCCACTATCTTGACCTCTGTTGTCTCAAACTCCCTGCTAATCCCATATGCATACATATATACACCTATTTCAATAAACGTTGATCATGGACGATCTGAAATGGATGATCTGAGAACGAGACAAATTGTGGGTACGAGCTGCAGTTTTTAAATTTACATCACAAATCTCATAATAAATTTTGACACTGACAATTACATACTGAATTACTATAAACCACCCACAATTCCTCTGTCTCAGATCATCCATTTCAGATCATCCATGATCAATGTTTATTGAAATAGGTGTATATGCATATCCCTTGGATTTGAACACCTACATGTACACTGAAGGACTTGGACCTCATTATATCAAACCCCTTCTATCTTGAACTATTTGTCTTGTACTGTATGTTGAGTGTTCTATACACATACGTACGTTGTTTGTTTTCTAATTGACTGTGTTGTATTGTTTGAGTGTTCTATACATGTACTTTGTTTGTTTTCTACATGACTGTGTTGTATTGTTTGAGTGTTCTATACATGTACTTTGTTTGTTTTCTACATGACTGTGTTGTATTGTTTGAGTGTTCTATACATGTACCTTGTTTGTTTTCTACATGACTGTGTTGTATTGTTTGAGTGTTCTATACATGTACCTTGTTTGTTTTCTACATGACTGTGTTGTATTGTTGTATTGTTTGAGTGTTCTATACATGTACTTTGTATGTTTTCTACATGACTGTGTTGTATTGTTGTATTGTTTGAGTGTTCTATACATGTACCTTGTTTGTTTTCTACATGACTGTGTTGTATTGTTGTATTGTTTGAGTGTTCTATACATGTACTTTGTATGTTTTCTACATGACTGTGTTGTATTGTTGTATTGTTTGAGTGTTCTATACATGTACTTTGTTTGTTTTCTACATGACTGTGTTGTATTGTTGTATTGTTTGAGTGTTCTATACATGTACTTTGTTTGTTTTCTACATGACTGTGTTGTATTGTTGTATTGTTTGAGTGTTCTATACATGTACTTTGTTTGTTTTCTACATGACTGTGTTGTATTGTTGTATTGTTTGAGTGTTCTATACATGTACCTTGTTTGTTTTCTACATGACTGTGTTGTATTGTTGTATTGTTTGAGTGTTCTATACATGTACTTTGTTTGTTTTCTACATGACTGTGTTGTATTGTTGTATTGTTTGAGTGTTCTATACATGTACTTTGTATGTTTTCTACATGACTGTGTTGTATTGTTGTATTGTTTGAGTGTTCTATACATGTACTTTGTATGTTTTCTACATGACTGTGTTGTATTGTTGTATTGTTTGAGTGTTCTATACATGTACCTTGTTTGTTTTCTACATGACTGTGTTGTATTGTTGTATTGTTTGAGTGTTCTATACATGTACCTTGTTTGTTTTCTACATGACTGTGTTGTATTGTTGTATTGTTTGAGTGTTCTATACATGTACCTTGTTTGTTTTCTACATGACTGTGTTGTATTGTTGTATTGTTTGAGTGTTCTATACATGTACTTTGTTTGTTTTCTACATGACTGTGTTGTATTGTTGTATTGTTTGAGTGTTCTATACATGTACTTTGTATGTTTTCTACATGACTGTGTTGTATTGTTGTATTGTTTGAGTGTTCTATACATGTACTTTGTTTGTTTTCTACATGACTGTGTTGTATTGTTGTATTGTTTGAGTGTTCTATACATGTACTTTGTTTGTTTTCTACATGACTGTGTTGTATTGTTTGAGTGTTCTATACATGTACTTTGTATGTTTTCTACATGACTGTGTTGTATTGTTGTATTGTTTGAGTGTTCTATACATGTACCTTGTTTGTTTTCTACATGACTGTGTTGTATTGTTTGAGTGTTCTATACATGTACCTTGTTTGTTTTCTACATGACTGTGTTGTATTGTTGTATTGTTTGAGTGTTCTATACATGTACTTTGTATGTTTTCTACATGACTGTGTTGTATTGTTGTATTGTTTGAGTGTTCTATACATGTACCTTGTTTGTTTTCTACATGACTGTGTTGTATTGTTGTATTGTTTGAGTGTTCTATACATGTACTTTGTATGTTTTCTACATGACTGTGTTGTATTGTTGTATTGTTTGAGTGTTCTATACATGTACTTTGTTTGTTTTCTACATGACTGTGTTGTATTGTTGTATTGTTTGAGTGTTCTATACATGTACTTTGTTTGTTTTCTACATGACTGTGTTGTATTGTTGTATTGTTTGAGTGTTCTATACATGTACTTTGTTTGTTTTCTACATGACTGTGTTGTATTGTTGTATTGTTTGAGTGTTCTATACATGTACCTTGTTTGTTTTCTACATGACTGTGTTGTATTGTTGTATTGTTTGAGTGTTCTATACATGTACTTTGTTTGTTTTCTACATGACTGTGTTGTATTGTTGTATTGTTTGAGTGTTCTATACATGTACTTTGTATGTTTTCTACATGACTGTGTTGTATTGTTGTATTGTTTGAGTGTTCTATACATGTACTTTGTATGTTTTCTACATGACTGTGTTGTATTGTTGTATTGTTTGAGTGTTCTATACATGTACCTTGTTTGTTTTCTACATGACTGTGTTGTATTGTTGTATTGTTTGAGTGTTCTATACATGTACCTTGTTTGTTTTCTACATGACTGTGTTGTATTGTTGTATTGTTTGAGTGTTCTATACATGTACCTTGTTTGTTTTCTACATGACTGTGTTGTATTGTTGTATTGTTTGAGTGTTCTATACATGTACTTTGTTTGTTTTCTACATGACTGTGTTGTATTGTTGTATTGTTTGAGTGTTCTATACATGTACTTTGTATGTTTTCTACATGACTGTGTTGTATTGTTGTATTGTTTGAGTGTTCTATACATGTACTTTGTTTGTTTTCTACATGACTGTGTTGTATTGTTGTATTGTTTGAGTGTTCTATACATGTACTTTGTTTGTTTTCTACATGACTGTGTTGTATTGTTTGAGTGTTCTATACATGTACTTTGTATGTTTTCTACATGACTGTGTTGTATTGTTGTATTGTTTGAGTGTTCTATACATGTACTTTGTTTGTTTTCTACATGACTGTGTTGTATTGTTTGAGTGTTCTATACATGTACTTTGTTTGTTTTCTACATGACTGTGTTGTATTGTTTGAGTGTTCTATACATGTACTTTGTATGTTTTCTACATGACTGTGTTGTATTGTTGTATTGTTTGAGTGTTCTATACATGTACCTTGTTTGTTTTCTACATGACTGTGTTGTATTGTTGTATTGTTTGAGTGTTCTATACATGTACTTTGTTTGTTTTCTACATGACTGTGTTGTATTGTTTGAGTGTTCTATACATGTACTTTGTATGTTTTCTACATGACTGTGTTGTATTGTTGTATTGTTTGAGTGTTCTATACATGTACTTTGTTTGTTTTCTACATGACTGTGTTGTATTGTTGTATTGTTTGAGTGTTCTATACATGTACTTTGTTTGTTTTCTACATGACTGTGTTGTATTGTTGTATTGTTTGAGTGTTCTATACATGTACTTTGTTTGTTTTCTACATGACTGTGTTGTATTGTTGTATTGTTTGAGTGTTCTATACATGTACTTTGTTTGTTTTCTACATGACTGTGTTGTATTGTTGTATTGTTTGAGTGTTCTATACATGTACCTTGTTTGTTTTCTACATGACTGTGTTGTATTGTTGTATTGTTTGAGTGTTCTATACATGTACTTTGTTTGTTTTCTACATGACTGTGTTGTATTGTTGTATTGTTTGAGTGTTCTATACATGTACCTTGTTTGTTTTCTACATGACTGTGTTGTATTGTTGTATTGTTTGAGTGTTCTATACATGTACTTTGTTTGTTTTCTACATGACTGTGTTGTATTGTTGTATTGTTTGAGTGTTCTATACATGTACTTTGTATGTTTTCTACATGACTGTGTTGTATTGTTGTATTGTTTGAGTGTTCTATACATGTACTTTGTTTGTTTTCTACATGACTGTGTTGTATTGTTGTATTGTTTGAGTGTTCTATACATGTACTTTGTATGTTTTCTACATGACTGTGTTGTATTGTTGTATTGTTTGAGTGTTCTATACATGTACTTTGTTTGTTTTCTACATGACTGTGTTGTATTGTTGTATTGTTTGAGTGTTCTATACATGTACTTTGTTTGTTTTCTACATGACTGTGTTGTATTGTTGTATTGTTTGAGTGTTCTATACATGTACTTTGTTTGTTTTCTACATGACTGTGTTGTATTGTTGTATTGTTTGAGTGTTCTATACATGTACTTTGTTTGTTTTCTACATGACTGTGTTGTATTGTTGTATTGTTTGAGTGTTCTATACATGTACTTTGTTTGTTTTCTACATGACTGTGTTGTATTGTTGTATTGTTTGAGTGTTCTATACATGTACTTTGTATGTTTTCTACATGACTGTGTTGTATTGTTGTATTGTTTGAGTGTTCTATACATGTACTTTGTTTGTTTTCTACATGACTGTGTTGTATTGTTGTATTGTTTGAGTGTTCTATACATGTACTTTGTTTGTTTTCTACATGACTGTGTTGTATTGTTGTATTGTTTGAGTGTTCTATACATGTACTTTGTTTGTTTTCTACATGACTGTGTTGTATTGTTGTATTGTTTGAGTGTTCTATACATGTACCTTGTTTGTTTTCTACATGACTGTGTTGTATTGTTTGAGTGTTCTATACATGTACTTTGTTTGTTTTCTACATGACTGTGTTGTATTGTTTGTATTGTTTGAGTGTTCTATACATGTACCTTGTTTGTTTTCTACATGACTGTGTTGTATTGTTTGAGTGTTCTATACATGTACCTTGTTTGTTTTCTACATGACTGTGTTGTATTGTTGTATTGTTTGAGTGTTCTATACATGTACTTTGTTTGTTTTCTACATGACTGTGTTGTATTGTTGTATTGTTTGAGTGTTCTATACATGTACTTTGTTTGTTTTCTACATGACTGTGTTGTATTGTTGTATTGTTTGAGTGTTCTATACATGTACTTTGTATGTTTTCTACATGACTGTGTTGTATTGTTGTATTGTTTGAGTGTTCTATACATGTACCTTGTTTGTTTTCTACATGACTGTGTTGTATTGTTGTATTGTTTGAGTGTTCTATACATGTACCTTGTTTGTTTTCTACATGACTGTGTTGTATTGTTGTATTGTTTGAGTGTTCTATACATGTACTTTGTTTGTTTTCTACATGACTGTGTTGTATTGTTGTATGTTTGTTTGAGTGTTCTATACATGTACCTTGTTTGTTTTCTACATGACTGTGTTGTATTGTTGTATTGTTTGAGTGTTCTATACATGTACTTTGTTTGTTTTCTACATGACTGTGTTGTATTGTTGTATTGTTTGAGTGTTCTATACATGTACCTTGTTTGTTTTCTACATGACTGTGTTGTATTGTTGTATTGTTTGAGTGTTCTATACATGTACTTTGTATGTTTTCTACATGACTGTGTTGTATTGTTGTATTGTTTGAGTGTTCTATACATGTACCTTGTTTGTTTTCTACATGACTGTGTTGTATTGTTGTATTGTTTGAGTGTTCTATACATGTACTTTGTTTGTTTTCTACATGACTGTGTTGTATTGTTTGAGTGTTCTATACATGTACTTTGTTTGTTTTCTACATGACTGTGTTGTATTGTTGTATTGTTTGAGTGTTCTATACATGTACTTTGTTTGTTTTCTACATGACTGTGTTGTATTGTTGTATTGTTTGAGTGTTCTATACATGTACCTTGTTTGTTTTCTACATGACTGTGTTGTATTGTTGTATTGTTTGAGTGTTCTATACATGTACCTTGTTTGTTTTCTACATGACTGTGTTGTATTGTTGTATTGTTTGAGTGTTCTATACATGTACTTTGTATGTTTTCTACATGACTGTGTTGTATTGTTGTATTGTTTGAGTGTTCTATACATGTACTTTGTATGTTTTCTACATGACTGTGTTGTATTGTTGTATTGTTTGAGTGTTCTATACATGTACCTTGTTTGTTTTCTACATGACTGTGTTGTATTGTTGTATTGTTTGAGTGTTCTATACATGTACCTTGTTTGTTTTCTACATGACTGTGTTGTATTGTTGTATTGTTTGAGTGTTCTATACATGTACCTTGTTTGTTTTCTACATGACTGTGTTGTATTGTTGTATTGTTTGAGTGTTCTATACATGTACCTTGTTTGTTTTCTACATGACTGTGTTGTATTGTTGTATTGTTTGAGTGTTCTATACATGTACTTTGTTTGTTTTCTACATGACTGTGTTGTATTGTTGTATTGTTTGAGTGTTCTATACATGTACCTTGTTTGTTTTCTACATGACTGTGTTGTATTGTTTGAGTGTTCTATACATGTACCTTGTTTGTTTTCTACATGACTGTGTTGTATTGTTGTATTGTTTGAGTGTTCTATACATGTACTTTGTTTGTTTTCTACATGACTGTGTTGTATTGTTGTATTGTTTGAGTGTTCTATACATGTACTTTGTTTGTTTTCTACATGACTGTGTTGTATTGTTGTATTGTTTGAGTGTTCTATACATGTACTTTGTTTGTTTTCTACATGACTGTGTTGTATTGTTGTATTGTTTGAGTGTTCTATACATGTACCTTGTTTGTTTTCTACATGACTGTGTTGTATTGTTTGAGTGTTCTATACATGTACTTTGTATGTTTTCTACATGACTGTGTTGTATTGTTGTATTGTTTGAGTGTTCTATACATGTACCTTGTTTGTTTTCTACATGACTGTGTTGTATTGTTGTATTGTTTGAGTGTTCTATACATGTACTTTGTTTGTTTTCTACATGACTGTGTTGTATTGTTGTATTGTTTGAGTGTTCTATACATGTACTTTGTTTGTTTTCTACATGACTGTGTTGTATTGTTTGAGTGTTCTATACATGTACTTTGTTTGTTTTCTACATGACTGTGTTGTATTGTTGTATTGTTTGAGTGTTCTATACATGTACTTTGTTTGTTTTCTACATGACTGTGTTGTATTGTTGTATTGTTTGAGTGTTCTATACATGTACTTTGTTTGTTTTCTACATGACTGTGTTGTATTGTTTGAGTGTTCTATACATGTACCTTGTTTGTTTTCTACATGACTGTGTTGTATTGTTGTATTGTTTGAGTGTTCTATACATGTACTTTGTTTGTTTTCTACATGACTGTGTTGTATTGTTTGAGTGTTCTATACATGTACTTTGTTTGTTTTCTACATGACTGTGTTGTATTGTTTGAGTGTTCTATACATGTACTTTGTATGTTTTCTACATGACTGTGTTGTATTGTTGTATTGTTTGAGTGTTCTATACATGTACTTTGTTTGTTTTCTACATGACTGTGTTGTATTGTTTGAGTGTTCTATACATGTACTTTGTTTGTTTTCTACATGACTGTGTTGTATTGTTGTATTGTTTGAGTGTTCTATACATGTACCTTGTTTGTTTTCTACATGACTGTGTTGTATTGTTTGAGTGTTCTATACATGTACCTTGTTTGTTTTCTACATGACTGTGTTGTATTGTTTGAGTGTTCTATACATGTACTTTGTTTGTTTTCTACATGACTGTGTTGTATTGTTGTATTGTTTGAGTGTTCTATACATGTACCTTGTTTGTTTTCTACATGACTGTGTTGTATTGTTTGAGTGTTCTATACATGTACTTTGTTTGTTTTCTACATGACTGTGTTGTATTGTTTGAGTGTTCTATACATGTACCTTGTTTGTTTTCTACATGACTGTGTTGTATTGTTTTGAGTGTTCTATACATGTACTTTGTATGTTTTCTACATGACTGTGTTGTATTGTTTGAGTGTTCTATACATGTACTTTGTTTGTTTTCTACATGACTGTGTTGTATTGTTTGTTTGAGTGTTCTATACATGTACCTTGTTTGTTTTCTACATGACTGTGTTGTATTGTTGTATTGTTTGAGTGTTCTATACATGTACCTTGTTTGTTTTCTACATGACTGTGTTGTATTGTTGTATTGTTTGAGTGTTCTATACATGTACTTTGTTTGTTTTCTACATGACTGTGTTGTATTGTTTGAGTGTTCTATACATGTACTTTGTATGTTTTCTACATGACTGTGTTGTATTGTTGTATTGTTTGAGTGTTCTATACATGTACTTTGTATGTTTTCTACATGACTGTGTTGTATTGTTGTATTGTTTGAGTGTTCTATACATGTACCTTGTTTGTTTTCTACATGACTGTGTTGTATTGTTGTATTGTTTGAGTGTTCTATACATGTACTTTGTTTGTTTTCTACATGACTGTGTTGTATTGTTGTATTGTTTGAGTGTTCTATACATGTACTTTGTTTGTTTTCTACATGACTGTGTTGTATTGTTGTATTGTTTGAGTGTTCTATACATGTACCTTGTTTGTTTTCTACATGACTGTGTTGTATTGTTTGAGTGTTCTATACATGTACTTTGTTTGTTTTCTACATGACTGTGTTGTATTGTTGTATTGTTTGAGTGTTCTATACATGTACCTTGTTTGTTTTCTACATGACTGTGTTGTATTGTTGTATTGTTTGAGTGTTCTATACATGTACTTTGTTTGTTTTCTACATGACTGTGTTGTATTGTTGTATTGTTTGAGTGTTCTATACATGTACTTTGTATGTTTTCTACATGACTGTGTTGTATTGTTGTATTGTTTTGAGTGTTCTATACATGTACTTTGTTTGTTTTCTACATGACTGTGTTGTATTGTTGTATTGTTTGAGTGTTCTATACATGTACTTTGTTTGTTTTCTACATGACTGTGTTGTATTGTTGTTGTATTGTTTGAGTGTTCTATACATGTACTTTGTTTGTTTTCTACATGACTGTGTTGTATTGTTGTATTGTTTGAGTGTTCTATACATGTACTTTGTATGTTTTCTACATGACTGTGTTGTATTGTTTGAGTGTTCTATACATGTACTTTGTATGTTTTCTACATGACTGTGTTGTATTGTTGTATTGTTTGAGTGTTCTATACATGTACTTTGTTTGTTTTCTACATGACTGTGTTGTATTGTTTGAGTGTTCTATACATGTACTTTGTTTTGTTTTCTACATGACTGTGTTGTATTGTTGTATTGTTTGAGTGTTCTATACATGTACCTTGTTTGTTTTCTACATGACTGTGTTGTATTGTTTGAGTGTTCTATACATGTACTTTGTATGTTTTCTACATGACTGTGTTGTATTGTTGTATTGTTTGAGTGTTCTATACATGTACCTTGTTTGTTTTCTACATGACTGTGTTGTATTGTTGTATTGTTTGAGTGTTCTATACATGTACTTTGTTTGTTTTCTACATGACTGTGTTGTATTGTTGTATTGTTTGAGTGTTCTATACATGTACTTTGTTTGTTTTTCTACATGACTGTGTTGTATTGTTGTATTGTTTGAGTGTTCTATACATGTACTTTGTATGTTTTTCTACATGACTGTGTTGTATTGTTGTATTGTTTGAGTGTTCTATACATGTACTTTGTTTGTTTTCTACATGACTGTGTTGTATTGTTGTATTGTTTGAGTGTTCTATACATGTACTTTGTTTGTTTTCTACATGACTGTGTTGTATTGTTTGAGTGTTCTATACATGTACTTTGTATGTTTTCTACATGACTGTGTTGTATTGTTGTATTGTTTGAGTGTTCTATACATGTACTTTGTATGTGTTTTCTACATGACTGTGTTGTATTGTTGTATTGTTTGAGTGTTCTATACATGTACTTTGTTTGTTTTCTACATGACTGTGTTGTATTGTTGTATTGTTTGAGTGTTCTATACATGTACCTTGTTTGTTTTCTACATGACTGTGTTGTATTGTTTGAGTGTTCTATACATGTACTTTGTTTGTTTTCTACATGACTGTGTTGTATTGTTGTATTGTTTGAGTGTTCTATACATGTACCTTGTTTGTTTTCTACATGACTGTGTTGTATTGTTGTATTGTTTGAGTGTTCTATACATGTACTTTGTTGTTTTCTACATGACTGTGTTGTATTGTTGTATTGTTTGAGTGTTCTATACATGTACTTTGTATGTTTTCTACATGACTGTGTTGTATTGTTTGAGTGTTCTATACATGTACCTTGTTTGTTTTCTACATGACTGTGTTGTATTGTTGTATTGTTTGAGTGTTCTATACATGTACCTTGTTTGTTTTCTACATGACTGTGTTGTATTGTTGTATTGTTTGAGTGTTCTATACATGTACTTTGTATGTTTTCTACATGACTGTGTTGTATTGTTGTATTGTTTGAGTGTTCTATACATGTACTTTGTTTGTTTTCTACATGACTGTGTTGTATTGTTTGAGTGTTCTATACATGTACTTTGTATGTTTTCTACATGACTGTGTTGTATTGTTTGAGTGTTCTATACATGTACTTTGTATGTTTTCTACATGACTGTGTTGTATTGTTGTATTGTTTGAGTGTTCTATACATGTACCTTGTTTGTTTTCTACATGACTGTGTTGTATTGTTTGAGTGTTCTATACATGTACTTTGTATGTTTTCTACATGACTGTGTTGTATTGTTGTATTGTTTGAGTGTTCTATACATGTACCTTGTTTGTTTTCTACATGACTGTGTTGTATTGTTGTATTGTTTGAGTGTTCTATACATGTACTTTGTTTGTTTTCTACATGACTGTGTTGTATTGTTGTATTGTTTGAGTGTTCTATACATGTACTTTGTATGTTTTCTACATGACTGTGTTGTATTGTTGTATTGTTTGAGTGTTCTATACATGTACCTTGTTTGTTTTCTACATGACTGTGTTGTATTGTTGTATTGTTTGAGTGTTCTATACATGTACTTTGTTTGTTTTCTACATGACTGTGTTGTATTGTTGTATTGTTTGAGTGTTCTATACATGTACCTTGTTTGTTTTCTACATGACTGTGTTGTATTGTTGTATTGTTTGAGTGTTCTATACATGTACCTTGTTTGTTTTCTACATGACTGTGTTGTATTGTTGTATTGTTTGAGTGTTCTATACATGTACCTTGTTTGTTTTCTACATGACTGTGTTGTATTGTTTCACTCTTCTCTGCTGGGGAGTATGTTTCCTACAATGCAATTCAAAACCATGTGTCCACATCATAGTTACTAAATAAGTAGAACATGTAGCCATACATTTGTACTTACTAATAACTCGACTTTGCATTGCAGTAAAGTTTTCATGGAATTGGTAATTATTGGTGGATATTTCTTGCGTTTTCCTGTGGTTTCCCTGATCAGATCTTCCAAGGATGACCACATGTCATTTACTTCTTTCAATCTTTCTTTATTGACTAATTCTGTTTTCAAATAAATTAAATACAGTAAACATCTTGTTTGTTGACTTTGATCAAGAACAACATTCTGTTCTAACAGCGAGAGGCACACGGCAAGTGCTCAGTCGTGCGGCCTCATGCAGCCTGGTCATGCGGCATTAATCGTGTATTAATAAAGTTATTGTATTGTATTGTATTGCACCTGTATTGCTAAACATGCATATCTATTCAAACATGAAAGCCACATGTGCTGGCTAGCGGTCGCGCACCATGCTGCGGGGTGCCCCAGGCTATTGCAGGGTCATGTGGTGCAATACTTGCAGATCGTCGGGGATCTAAGCAAGTGTCTCCCTCGTTTTGTTTGAGCTTTTGCTCCCAACCCACCCTCCCTTTTGGTAAGTATGGTGTAGGTAAGTACTTTCCACTGACAGCCATCAGTGTGATGGGTGCCAGGTGGTGGACACCATACAACAGCTGAATAAAATACCGTAGCCACCCACTTTCATTATGTGAGCTATGGTTACTTTACTCATGTATGCCATCTCACCTTGTACAGTATGTGCTGTTGTAAGTAAGCTGTGGTTACTTTACTCATGTACACCATCTCACCTTGTACAGTATGTGCTGTTGTAAGTAAGCTATGGTTACTTTACTCATGTACACCATCTCACCTTGTACAGTACGTGCTGTTGTAAGTAAGCTATGGTTACTTTACTCATGTACACCATCTCACCTTGTACAGTATGTGCTGTTGTAAGTAAGCTATGGTTACTTTACTCATGTACACCATCTCACCTTGTACAGTATGTGCTGTTGTAAGTAAGCTATGGTTACTTTACTCATGTACACCATCTCACCTTGTACAGTATGTGCTGTTGTAAGTAAGCTATGGTTACTTTACTCATGTACACCATCTCACCTTGTACAGTATGTGCTGTTGTAAGTAAGCTATGGTTACTTTACTCATGTACACCATCTCACCTTGTACAGTATGTGCTGTTGTAAGTAAGCTATGGTTACTTTACTCATGTACACCATCTCACCTTGTACAGTATGTGCTGTTGTAAGTAAGCTATGGTTACTTTACTCATGTACACCATCTCACCTTGTACAGTATGTGCTGTTGTTTCAGACTGTGTTTCTATGGGTTCATCTACCCATTCCTTCCCACTGACAGACACATTAGATTTAACAGTCTCCTGAATAACATCCTTGTACAGCTGTTGACCATATTATACATTTATAGAGATATCACTATCAGACCGAGGTCTGTACAAAAAAGACTGAGGTCTGATATTTTCCTGTACTGATCGAGCATAAGTTTGTTTAAAATCACCGAGAAATCAACGACTACTTGCATGTCAACAAATCAAACACAATCCAATAATCTATAATCCAATAATCAACTGATAAACGAACCTCAAGAAATCTTTTCTCGAATGCTTGCGCCTTTTCAACACTCCATGACTTTGCTTCCACAATCTCACTAATTTCTCTCTTCAGTTTTTGGTGGATTCTCTGCACAATCGTTTGGTTTTCCACCCAAACTTTAGAATCGTCCGCCATCTTTGAATTTTCCCGCTTTAAAAATATGCGCATGCGCAAGTATTAGGTTGCGCCAAAGCATTCTGGGAAGGATTCAAGATGGCGACTGTAAGTTTGTGTCAAGTTGTGATTTGCAGCGACAGTTTGAGGCATTTTGTTCTTGTTTTAACGCTTCTTTCTGTCTTCCAAGGGATCTTTAGCCTCTATTGCTGATTATGAAGATGATGATACTGATGCAGATGATGAAACGTGAGAATTTCGAAGTTTTTCAGTTCAAATCAAAATGTTCTCTGACAGCACGATTTTCTTATTAGTTTGAGCGCATGATATAATAATAACAAACAACATAGCACCTCATTTGATTTGATGATCTGCTTTTAACCAAGCCAAACAGCTTGCAATTATACATCATATATTCGCTGGCTTTTCTGTAACTGTCGTAACTTAAGCTTATATATTTGAGCCGGCATGTGTATGAGGTCAAAGGTGACAACTACCTCCAATCGATATCACTCAATACCAATCGATATCAATTAATTGATTGATAATCGATGACCAATCGATGAAGGAGATGTGTGTGATAATCGATTGCCATTGGTTTCCAATAGCAATCGATAGCTTGATTAGTATCAATACTCCTAGTTCCCGGCACCATCTTGAAAGGTAGCCGTGCCTTTGCATCGAAGCGAGACTGGCGGTGATAGAGACCTTTTTTAAGGGTGGACTAACATATTTCGTTGCCATGGTAATTCATTGCTATGCAGAGTTTGAATGAGAAGAGATTTCATCGAGCAAGCGCCCAGTGTTTTTCCGCAAGACATACACGAGTTTCACTTCACAAATTACAAGTTATATATTTTATTGAACGTTATTCTTTTAATTTTAAGTTTGTTCAATGAATTATAAATATTCGAAATATGATAGACTGCAGTAGTTTAAAGTAAAAGAAGTCAAAGAAAGCAAGCGATAATTCCACTTGAAGAGTCATTCAAAAGCAACAACACTCAACAGAGATTATTGAACCGAAGTAAAACAAGCCGACTTATCATCACAAAAACTTCAACCTAAGAGTAAAAAACCCCGATAAATCAATAAAAAACCAAAGATTACCTTACTCAACAGGTTATTGTTCTAGACTCTGCCTGTCAAAATGAAACATGTCAAACAGTAGATGAAGTACGTCGAAGATCGGTGAAAACACCTAGTTGAAAACATGACTGAAAAACTTTGCCGTATCGAAAGACTGCACAATTAAAGTAAATATCGATCTTCCTTTCTGGGTACATTTTTATGTACCTTGAACCAAAAGAAAGTGCAGAAAAGACATTTTTCCAGCACACCTAAATTGTCATGTATTTGTCTTGCGAACAAAAATTATAACGACCACAGGTAGCCCAAGTCACAAAAATGGCATTTTCAGGGGAAAACGCCGTTCTTTTCAGGTTTTCAAAAAAGTTAACTTTTTTCTTTATGTATCTGCTATGAAAAGTATTCTCCACAAACTGGAACATGGATTTTAAAAACAAAGAAAAAATGGAAAAGTTATGGACAAAAATGTCTTTATAAATGCAAAGAAACTGCCATAAAAAAAAATCAATTTTCATTGAAACGCATGCTCAGTCTTCTGCACCTTGATATAAATTTTCAGATTATACTAAAATATTTTTAATTCATCAAAACCCCATGAAAAACGGCATTTTTTTACAATTTGATGACGTCATAAAGACGTACGTGATGACGTCATCACATGTCAAACTTCTACCCCCAACTAACACATTCCAAAAGTTTCATACCTTATGTACTGATTTTAGGAATTTTATCAGCCTTCAAAGTTTCCCTAGCAACGGGCCAAATAAATACATATGTATGTTAGTCCACCCTTAACACCTTGGACATTATTATTCACATGTCTCTATCATTGCAAGGTCGCTGCCAGTCTCGCTTCGATGCAAAGGCACGGCTCAAGTTCAAGTTTATTTTCACACACATATTTTATGTGGAATAGAGCCCAGGGAAGGGGGACTCGTGTGAAAGGAGCGGGGATGATCGTCAACAATTTGAATTAAACCCTTAAGGAGTCCAATTTGTGCATGGCTTCAGATTAATTAGACCCCTAAAAGATACCATTCTAAAACAGACAGACAAATAAGTGCTGTAGTCACTTTATGACACCACCAACATAGTATAACATAGTATGGCAGCATTGTTTAATTCTTTGTGTGCAACCCTAAATTGGATAAATGGCTAAAAATATTGGCGTTCTGTTGTGAACACCATAATTTACACCCCTAAAAGAGATCATCCCACCCCTCTCACATGGGAGTCTCCCAGGGAATAGACAAGTTATTTAAATCAGACCTATTTTCTATAGAACAAAGTTTGATATGCAAACAAGCATGTGAAAATGTTCATACCAGTAATTAGTCTGATATAAAGAATTGCCAGCACAAAACCACAACTGACATTTCAGTCTTGCTTGTTGCTTTGAATGCAACAATGTTTTTTTGATATACATGTAGGTGTATAGTGAACATGCTATTTAATATGTTAAAAATATTGTTATATTTCTGATGTTTCAGAACTGTTGATTGGAATATAAAGGGAACTCATTTAAGGGGAAGATTTACCATCTCACAAGATGGTCTATGTCCTCGATGTGAAACTAGCAGTGTTGTATTTGTTATTGTTGATGAGTAAGTGTTAGGTGTTAGACACCATTCTGTTAACTTTTAATCAAGAACTTGGTATCTTCAATGAATTGTACCTTTCAACATGTGCTTCTTCTATACAATGCTGATGTTCCTGGATGTACCGTAATGATTTGAATAAGCGTCAGGGGCGCTTATTTGATTTTGGGGGGGGGGGCCGAATGGGGCACTTGTTAGGGAAGGGGTGCTTATTAGGGAGGGGGCCCTTATTTAAAGGAGGGCACTTATTCTAATTATTACAGTATCTAGTATAATTATGATGATATATAAAAAATAATAATTAATAATATATAAACAAGTTACCTACTCAGTCTTATTAATAGGTTATTCCCAATGGGTGATATGCCTGAGATACTGTGTACTCTCATAGCAAAGGGCAAGGCTGTGTTATGGTCTAGTCAAAACAAGAAAGGTTGTAAGGTAATCATGTCTAACTAGTCTTATTATAAGATAGCAATCCTTCCTTTATATTTAGACTGCTGTAATATGCCCCACTAACCCAAAAACAAAATATACCCACTTCATTACATCATCCACCAATGCTGTGAATAAAATTTGGTAACACTTGTAAGTACAGCATTGTTGATTGCTTGACAATATTACAAGTCATGATACAATAAATATACAAAAGAAATATACACTGAATATTCTACCGGTCTCTGATTAATAATAGCTTTAGGCCTCACTTTAGACTACACAACTTCATTAATATACACACTTAATGTCTCTATCCCTACAGCGCTTCATTCTATACACCCAATACTCATCTCACTGGTGATGACACGACTCTCACACGCACTTCTTACTACATTCTATACACCCAACACTCATCTCACTAGTGGTGACACGACTCTCACACTCACTTCTTACTACATTCTATACACCCAACACTCATCTCACTAGTGGTGACACGACTCTCTCACACTCCTTACTTCATTCTATACACCCAACACTCATCTCACTGGTGATGACACGACTCTCACACTCACTTCTTACTACATTCTGTACACCCAACCTCCATCTCACTAGTGGTGACACGACTCTCGCACTCACTCCTTACTTCATTCTATACACCCAACACTCATCTCACTGGTGGTGACACGACTCTCACACCCACTTCTTACTTCATTCTATACACCCAACACTCATCTCACTAGTGGTGACACGACTCTCACACTCCTTACTTCATTATATACACCCAACACTCATCTCACTGGTGGGAACATGACTCTCACACCCACTTCTTACTTCATTCTATACACCCAACACTCATCTCACTGGTGGTGACACGACTCTCACACTCCTTACTTCATTATATACACCCAACACTCATCTCACTGGTGGGAACACGACTCTCACACTCACTTCTTACTTCATTCTATACACCCAACACTCATCTCACTGGTGGGAACACGACTCTCACACTCACTTCTTACTTCATTCTATACACCCAACACTCATCTCACTGGTGGTGACACGACTCTCACACTCACTTCTTACTTCATTCTATTCACCCAACACTCATCTCACTAGTGGTGACACGACTCTCACACTCACTTCTTACTACATTCTGTACACCCAACCTCCATCTCACTAGTGGTGACACGACTCTCGCACTCACTCCTTACTTCATTCTATACACCCAACACTCATCTCACTGGTGGTGACATGACTCTCACACTCACTTCTTACTTCATTCTGTACACCCAACACTCATCTCACTAGTAATAATAATACTTGTAAATAAAGCATTCAGTTGCAAGTGATGATAATTGTAAGTAAAGCATTGTTGATTGGATGACTTCAATACTCTGGCTGCTTTCAATGTTAACATTGATCATTACCGTTTATCAAGAAGTGAGCAAGTAAGTATTAAACATTCATTTACTCTAGAAGAACATATCATAATTAGGGTAGTATCTGGTACAGTTAATGTTAATATTGAAGAAAAGGAATGCATTTTTAATTGACAGGCCCCTCCTACTTTTTTATGCCGAGGGTTTTGTCCACCTGATCCTCTTGGAGCAGGATTTAATGTGAACTGGAGCAATGTTTCCTTGCAAGACCTCTTTTTTTCATCACAACCAAGAAATGTAAGTACATGTTTTATGGTATATATTGTACATACTCAATGTTATCTAGATGGGTTTTACTGAAATTAAGAATATAATCTGCATGTATGTATTTATATAAAAGCATTGTTACAAGCTGTGTAAGTAAGTAAGTAAGTAAGGACTTTATTTAACAAGCGTAGCACGTAAAAGTATAAATACACTTATAAACTTGTGGCCCTTAGCTAATAAAAATTACTATAAAAACTATTGCTATTGTAATGTACTTATTGTGCTTTGCTCTTATTAAGGCAAACACTGGTCCAACTGTACAGCAAGGTAAATAGTTAGCACATTAGTTTTTATTAGTTTTTTCTTATCTCTTGATAACCTGTAATTTTTAAAGGTCTACAAACAAACAGTCATTGTATATTTCCACAGAAGGAGAATCAAAAGATGAAAATTATGATGTGGAGTATGGAGAAAATGGCAGTGATGATGATGATGATGATGATCTTGATGAAGATGAGTTAATAAAACAAATGTTAGCCAAAGAAGCACAAAAGACACCACAAGAGGATATAACAGAAGAGACAGAAAACCAACCAAGTTATGAGAGTGAAACACCCCAACCTGATGATACCATTCCTCCTCATCTTAGAACAACACACACTGTTTATTCAACACAGAGCACATCAAGTAGTGTTCAGTCATCAACCAATACTTCTACAATAGAATCACAAGATAAAAGTTTTCAGTATCCTGTGTCTAGTGACGGCGGCTGTCCTTATTGTTACTCTAAGAATGTTAAATACATCATTGTCTTTGCTGATGGCATGCGTGATGGAGACCTGCCTTTCACACTGCGTGAACTCATTAAAAGAGATCAAGCTTTCAAGATGGCAAAAGGTATTGGATTATAGATTATTGATTCACAACAATAAATTATTGACCACAGCCATAACCATAACAGAGCTTGTAATTATGATCCAAAAACATCTTCACTTGCATAAACATTAACTCTGATATTCTCCGCTAAACTTACTGATATCTTGACAATAATTATTATTTAGATGTACTGTATGTACTGTATGAGCAGCCATACTGTATGGGAATTACCATGTCAAACCACAGGCAAGACATTGTAATTATCACACAGATGTGAATATTGTATCTCACTTATCATATCCAAACATGTATAACATCATGTTTTACTATAATAGTAAAACATGATGTTATACATGTTTGGATATGATAAGTGAGATACAATATTCACATCTGTGTGATAATTACAATGTCTTGCCTGTGGTTTGACATGGTAATTCCCATACAGTATGGCTGCGCATCTAGTACATACAGTACATATATACATCTAACAACATACATCATTATTATATACATTGTATCTACACAAGATTTTGTTGCTTGTTCATATCTTAATCCCTTTTTCTTTTCTTTCAGGTAATGTTCTCCTTGTTACAGTGTTGGATGGAGATATGATTGTACCAGGGTGTTATACTAGATGCCAGTATGATTGTACCATGGTGTTATATGCCAGTATGATTGTACCATGGTGTTATATGCCAGTATGATTGTACCATGGTGTTATATGCCAGTATGATTGTACCAGGGTGTTATATGCCAGTATGATTGTACCATGGTGTTATATGCCAGTATGATTGTACCATGGTGTTATATGCCAGTATGATTGTACCAGGGTGTTATATGCCAGTATGATTGTACCAGGGTGTTATATGCCAGTATGATTGTACCATGGTGTTATATGCCAGTATGATTGTACCATGGTGTTATATGCCAGTATGATTGTACCAGGGTGTTATATGCCAGTATGATTGTACCATGGTGTTATATGCCAGTATGATTGTACCATGGTGTTATATGCCAGTATGATTGTACCAGGGTGTTATATGCCAGTATGATTGTACCATGGTGTTATATGCCAGTATGATTGTACCATGGTGTTATATGCCAGTATGATTGTACCATGGTGTTATATGCCAGTATGATTGTACCAGGGTGTTATATGCCAGTATGATTGTCAGTACCAGGGTGTCATACTAGATGCCAGCATCTAGTGTGAGAGTTTAGCTACAATTATAATTATTTATTTCTAATGCATTCCAAAAAAGGGATATACATAATTACAATAATGCTGACTATTACAGTGTTGGATTGTGCCAGGGTTTATATTAGACGCCAGTATCTATTTTTATTTTATATTTTATTTATTTTATTAAATTTATTTTATTAAATTTATTTTATTAAATTTATTTTATTAAATTTATTTTATTTAAAAAAACTCCAGTGTTAGAGTTTAGCTACAAGGGATATACAGGATATATGATCCAATTCGAATTCTCTCTTTGCGTCTGATATATGTATTTCAGGATATACAGTGGAATCACGATTTTTCGAACCTCCAAGGGAGACAATAATAAATTATTCGAAAAATTGGGAGTTCGAAAAACCGAAGGTGGCATTGGATTAAACTAGATTGATGGATATAATTGTCTTATAACAATCAAGTATTATGACACTCTTTTGCAGATCTTTATGTACAAACAAAACGTAAATTTAAAGATTAGAGTTAATTCGGCAGAACAAGAACCAATATTGATGTACATATGGTAATTCTGGAAAAGAAGTCCATGAATACATCTTACCAAAAGTTGTAATTTAGATCAAAGTGCACATAATTGGTTCCTAAATTTACAAGGTTCAAGAAATCAAGGGTAATTTTGGCTACGGGAGCCAATAATTGGTTTGAAAAATTGGGAGTTTCGAAACATTGAGGGTTTGAAAGATCAGGAATAAATTTACAGTGTTTGACTGAAGCAAATCCAAGAGAAACGAGGTTTGGTTCGTATAATTGGGAGGTTCAAAAAATCGAGGGTTCGAAAAAATGGGATTCCACTGTATCATAATGTTGACTAACTTTGAAAAAGGGAGGATGGGAATGGGATGAAAAATGTTAACAATATTACTGTAGATCATTAAGGTGCAATGGGACCTGTTCTACAAGGGTCTGCAAACATGTAATCATATCTTGTAACTGTGGTTTGTAAAACTCTCAGATGATTTAAAAAAATACACTGTAAAAGATGATTTCTGTTCTCTTTTTTCAAGTTCTGTTTTAAGACAATGTAACATGGCAACAAAAGAATCATCTTTCTTCAGAGTACAACAACTTCGATGTTCCAATTCAGCATGTCTGTCTATATCAAGTCCATCTTATTTCACTTTGAGTTGTGTATTAATTTACTCCCAAAAATCTGTCTATGTTATCTGTGTCTGTTTGTATCATGTCTAACCCACAATGCTCTACAATTACCTGTATGTATGATAATTAGTAGTGTGGATCCAGACTACAGTAGTAATAGTCTCCCTTTACATTGCAGGAACAAATGATCCCCCATCATTTCAATGCCAAGTCTGTCATTATGGCTTTAACTTAGACTGGTCATCCACAAACTTGGAACTCATCTTTGGGATTGCTAAAGGAGGCTCTACTGAAACATCAAATACCACAACAACAAGTACATCAAGTGTTCCTCCACCACGGGTACCACCCCCAACAAGATATCAACCCCCCTTTCCACCTCCAGGTCTACCTCCACGTCCAGGAATGCCGCCTCCAAGAATGCCTCCCCATGGAATCCCACCACCAAGAATCCCACCTCCACGGATGTCACCAAGACTACCACCACCAAGAGTTCCACCACCTGGTTTTTCACCCCCTCGTGCCTTTCCTCCTGGGCCACGCGGAATACCTCCACCAGGTTGCCCTGCAGTTTCCACCACCACCTGGACATGTCCCACCCAGAGTGCCACCTCCTAGGATTCCACCACCCAGAGTACCACCTCCTAGGGTACCACTTCCTAGGGTACCACCTCCTAGGGTACCACTTCCTAGGGTACCACCTCCTAGGGTACCACCTCCTAGAGTACCACCTCCTAGAGTACCACCTCCAATGAATATACCACCCAGGGCTCCTCCACCATATGGTGGGGGACTACCACCCAGGTACCCAAGACCTCCTTATCAGTATGGGCATCATCCACATCATCCACACCACAGACCACCACCAGGCCCACCTATGTATGGGAGGTAAACTGCTGTTGTTCTTGTTATAAGTTGTTTAAATGTTGTGGTTGAAGTTTGTTTCTTCTTGTGATAGATATGCAGACTATGGTTACCATGACCCTTACTACCCACCACCAATGCCACCCATACCACCACCACCATTTGGTCACTATCCTCACCATCCACGAGGATACCCACGACCCTTCCCTCCACCTCCAGTACCAGAGTACCACTACAATTACCCACCACCATCAGTACCAGCACCCCCAGGAACATACCCAGCAAGACCTTACCCAGTATCTAGGTTCTCCAGTAATACACATGTTACTCAAGACACCCCAATCACTTCTGATGTTACTGAGAACAATGATGTTGATGAAGCTAAATCACTAGAAGATTCACACAGACTTGAAGAATTGTTGAACCAGATTGACAAGGTTCGAGGTGAAGGACAAGAAACAGATGATAACATGAGTAGTGAAGAACCAAACTCGTTTAGTGAAGAACAGGTTGATGACAGAACAGCAGGGGATGGTAATTATACAACATTACAGTATATACAAATGTCACAGGAATCAAAGAATAACATCATTGTCAGTAGTATAGTGTGCAGGAAATGAACCCCTTTTATAGGGAGGGAAAGGGAATGTTCAATTCAGTGGATGATGTCTGTTGTCTTTGTGCAAATCGGTGCCTATGCCTTCCAGAATAACTATGCCTTCCAGAATAACTATGCCTTCCAGAATAACTATGCCGTCCAGAATAACTATGCCTTCCAGAATAACTATGCCTTCCAGAATAACTATGCCGTCCAGAATAACTATGCCTTCCAGAATAACTATGCCTTCCAGAATAACTACGCCTTCCAGAATAACTATGCCTTCCAGAATAACTATGTCTTCCAGAATAACTATGCCTTCCAGAATAACTATGCCTTCCAGAATAACTATGCCTTCCAGAATAACTATGCCTTCCAGAATAACTATGCCTTCCAGAATAACTATGCCTTCCAGAATAACTATGCCTTCCAGAATAACTATGCCTTCCAGAATAACTATGCCTTCCAGAATAACTATGCCTTCCAGAATAACTATGCCTTCCAGAATAACTATGCCTTCCAATATAACTATGCCTTCCAGAATAACTATGCCGTCCAGAATAACTATGCCTTCCAGAATAACTATGCCTTCCAGAATAACTATGCCGTCCAGAATAACTATGCCGTCCAGAATAACTATGCCGTCCAGAATAACTATGCCTTCCAGAATGACTATGCCTTCCAGAATAACTATGCCTTCCAGAATAACTATGCCTTCCAGAATAACTATGCCGTCCAGAATAACTATGCCTTCCAGAATAACTATGCCTTCCAGAATAACTATGCCTTCCAGAATAACTATGCCTTCCAGAATAACTATGCCTTCCAGAATAACTATGCCTTCCAATATAACTATGCCTTCCAGAATAACTATGCCTTCCAGAATAACTATGCCTTCCAGAATAACTATGCCGTCCAGAATAACTATGCCTTCCAGAATAACTATGCCGTCCAGAATAACTATGCCGTCCAGAATAACTATGCCTTCCAGAATAACTATGCCTTCCAGAATAACTATGCCGTCCAGAATAACTATGCCGTCCAGAATAACTATATAACTATAGGGATCTACCTTAATTACTCACTTATTATCAATGTGTTTGTGGTTGTGTCAATGTCATGTTTGATCCAAAACTGTTAATTCCACCTTAGGTATTCAAGACACAGAACCAACTGAACCAACAGCAGAAATTACTGTTGGTGAAGACGAAGTGACACAACGCACAGTAACTGATGATACAGATGACAATGTTGGTGAAGAAGAAGTGACACAACGCACAGTAACTGATGATACAGACGGCAATGTTGGTGAAGACGAAGTAACACAACGCACAGTAACTCATGATACAGACGACAATGTTGGTGAAGACGAAGTGACACAACGCACAGTAACTGATGATACAGATGACAATGTTGGTGAAGACAAAGTGACACAACGCACAGTAACTGATGATACAGATGACAATGTTGGTGAAGACAAAGTGACACAACGCACAGTAACTGATGATACAGATGACAATGATTCCAGTGAAGATCAATTTGTGACACCATGTGAGAGTGCTAGTGATTTACTTACTACCGATAAACCTAGCACATCTAAAGAAACTGAGCAATCAAGCGATGCTCTCACTACTATACAAACAATATCACCCAGGACTAAGCAAGGCCGCAAGAGAAAAGCTCCATCCAAAACAGACGAAGATGAGGAAGACGAGAATACTAAACAACAGAAAGTCACAGATGACAGTTCACAGGAAGAACTTACTGTAGAATTAGACGTCAAAAGAACAATCACTACGAAACCAAACACAGGTAGAAGAGGACGAAGAACCAGGGCATCTCGACAAAGTAAAACCGAGTCGGCAAGGAAAAATGTGGTGTTAGAGTTACCATCTAGTGTATTGGAAATAGAAGTAACAGCCACAGTGTCATCACCACCACATAACGCCAACACATCAGATAATGACCAGAACATAGAGGACACAAAGAGACAAACGAATTCGATAAAGAAGGAGACAAGAACTACAAGATCACGAAAGGGAGCTGACGAGGATACCTCAGAGCTGTTGTCTGGAGCAGTAGACTCCTCTCAAAAACGACGAGGTCGGCAACAGAAAGGAGTGGCTGTACCCTCTGATGACCCGCAGCCAGAAAGTGAGACTGTAGCAACAGCAATGTCTACAGATGAAGAGTCTCAGACGATTGATTCTACTGCTAGAAGACGACGAGGACGATCACGGAAAGGTGTGGCTGATAAGGGTAAAACTACTACCAGTGAAAGCACTGACGACCCGCAGCCAGAAAGTGAGACTGTAGCAACAGCAATGTCTACAGATGAAGAGTCTGAGACAATTGATTCTACTGCTGGAAGACGACGAGGACGATCACGGAAAGGTGTGGCTGATAAGGGTAAAACTACTACCAGTGAAAGCACTGACGACCCACATCCAGAAAGTGAGACTGTAGCAAGAGCAATGACTACAGATTCTGAGACGATTGATTCTATTGCTGGAAGACGACAGGGACGATCAGGGAAAGGCGTGACTGATAAGGATAAAACTACAACCAGTGAAAGCACTGACGACCTGCAGCCAGAAAGTGAGACTGTAGCAAGAGCATTGACTACAGATTCTGAGACGATTGATTCTACTGCTGGAAGACGACGGGGGACGATCAAGGAAAGGCGTGACTGATAAGGGTAAAACTACTACCAGTGAAAGCACTGACGACCCCGCTGCCAGAAAGTGAGACTGTAGCAACAGCAATGTCTCCAGATGAAGAGACTGAGACGATGGATTCTACTGCTGGAAGACGACGATCACGATCACGGAAAGGTGTGGCTGATAAGGATAAAACTGCTACCAGTGAAAGCACTGATGACCCGCATCCAGAAAGTGAGACTGTAGCAACAGCAATGTCTACAGATGAAGAGTCTGAGACAATTGATTCTACTGCTGGAAGACGACGAGGACGATCACGGAAAGGTGTGGCTGATAAGGGTAAAACTACTACCAGTGAAAGCACTGACGACCCACATCCAGAAAGTGAGACTGTAGCAAGAGCAATGACTACAGATTCTGAGACGATTGATTCTACTGCTGGAAGACGACAGGGACGATCAGGGAAAGGTGTGACTGATAAGGATAAAACTACAACCAGTGAAAGCACTGACGACCCACAGCCAGAAAGTGAGACTGTAGCAAGAGCAATGACTACAGATTCTGAGACGATTGATTCTACTGCTGGAAGACGACGGGGACGATCAAGGAAAGGCGTGACTGATAAGGGTAAAACTACTACCAGTGAAAGCACTGATGACCCGCAGCCAGAAAGTGAGACTGTAGCAAGAGCAATGACTACAGATTCTGAGACGATTGATTCTACTGCTGGAAGACGACAGGGACGATCAGGGAAAGGTGTGGCTGATAAGGATAAAACTACAACCAGTGAAAGCACTGACGACCCGCAGCCAGAAAGTGAGACTGTAGCAAGAGCAATGACTACAGATTCTGAGACGATTGATTCTACTGCTGGAAGACGACAGGGACGATCAAGGAAAGGCGTGACTGATAAGGGTAAAACTACTACCAGTGAAAGCACTGATGACCCGCAGCCAGAAAGTGAGACTGTAACAACAGCAATGTCTACAGATGAAGAGACTGAGACGATTGATTCTACTGCTGGAAGACGACAGGGACGATCACGGAAAGGCATGACTGATAAGGATAAAACTACTACCAGTGAAAGCACTGACGACCCGCAGCCAGAAAGTGAGACTGTAGCAAGAGCAATGACTACAGATTCTGAGACGATTGATTCTACTGCTGGAAGACGACAGGGACGATCACGGAAAGGCATGACTGATAAGGATAAAACTACTACCAGTGAAAGCACTGACGACCCGCAGCCAGAAAGTGAGACTGTAGCAAGAGCAATGACTACAGATTCTGAGACGATTGATTCTACTGCTGGAAGACGACGAGGACGATCACGGAAAGGCATGACTGATAAGAATAAAACTGCTACCAGTGAAAGCACTGACGACCCGCAGCCAGAAAGTGAGACTGTAGCAAGAGCAATGACTACAGATTCTGAGACGATTGATTCTACTGCTGGAAGACGACAGGGACGATCACGGAAAGGCGTGACTGAATAAGGATAAAACTGCTACCAGTGAAAGCACTGACGACCCGCAGCCAGAAAGTGAGACTGTAGCAACAGCAATGTCCTACAGATGAAGAGACTGAGACGATTGATTCTACTGCTGGAAGACGACAGGGACGATCACGGAAAGGTGTGGCTGATAAGGATAAAACTACTACCAGTGAAAGCACTGACGACCCGTTACAGCCAGAAAGTGAGACTGAGATTTTTTTACTGCTTCCATTGATAGAACAGTGTTTACAGATGAAAAGCCTGCGACAACTGATTCTAACCGCTGGAAGACGACGTTCACAAACTCAGAGAGGTAAAGCCCGCGAGGGGACCAGGAAAAAAGCAGATCAAAAGTGAAGAGTCATCGCCAGCTGTTGGCAAAAGAAGACTGACAAGAAGTAGGAAAATATCCGATACCGACGATGGCGCGGGGGAGGACCGTCGAGTATGGACGAGGACGAAGACAGTTCAGCATCCAGAGCAAAACGGTCGAGGAGATCATTGTCGAACAAAAGCGAAGACACACATATCACTTGCAGCAAATCCATTAGAAACTGCTGATGTACAAGAAACGAACAAAACACCTACAGTAGCAATCAAACCGCCGCGCTCTACGAAAAAGAAAATAGTGCTATGAGACACTTAAAGACTTCGTTAGTTACTAGTTGTGCATTTATAGACTAATCACTTCGATAATCATTGTGTTTTTATTGAGTGAATTCTTATGTCCAAGTCATGTAAGAAAGAACTAGCTAGAAGCCCTTCAGTTTCCCGCCATCCATATCTTATTTCATTCAAAATAATGTAACGCATTGTTTGTTGAGTTGATCATATTGTGTGTAGACATGTTGTCGGTGTAAATTGTTTTAATACTGGCAGCCTCGAAATGTCTGTACAATTGTGGTGAACTGCGTTAAATAGACTTTTTTCCTGTATTCTGTTTCCACTGTCCACCAACAGATAGTACCGGGTCGAGAGTGGGGTAGAAATAAAGTACATGTATCTTCTACCCCACTCTCGGACCCGGTACTTATTGTTCGTTGGGACAGTGGCACCGAATACAGAAAAAGTCTATTAACGCCAAGTCACCACAATTGTTACAGACATTTCGAGGCTGCATGCATATTAAAACATTTACACCGAAAACATGTCCTAACAAATATGATCAACTCAACAGCGTTACATTATTTGAATGAAATAAGATATGATGGCGGGACACTGAAAGGATTCTAGCTGTTCTTTATTACATGGCCTTGGACATAAGAATTCACTCAATAAAAAAACACAAGAGTATTCGAAGTGATTAATCTATAAATGCACAACTAGTAACTACGAAGTCTTTTAAGTGTCCTCATCCGCACTATTTTCTTTTTCGTTATAGCGCGCGGTTTAGATTGCTACTGGAGGTGTTTTGTTCGTTTCTTGTACATCAGCAGTTTCTAATGGATTTGCTGCAGTGATATGTGTGTCTTCGCTTTGTTCGACAAGGGATCTCCTCGACCGTTTTGCTCTGGATGCTGAACTGTCTTCGTCCTCGTCCATACTCGGACGGTTCCTCCCCCGCGCCATCGTCGGTATCGGATATTTTCCTACTTTTTGTCAGTCTTCTTTTGCACCAACAGCTGACGATGACTCCTTCACTTTTGATCTGCTTTTTCCTGGTTCCCTCGCGGCTTTACCTCTTGAGTTTTGGTGAACGTCGTCTTTCAGCGGTAGAACTCAGTTTTCGCAGGCTTTTCCATCTGTAAACACTGTTCTATCAATGGAAGCAGTGCTCAGTCTCACTTTTCTGGCTGCGGGTTCGTCAGGGCTTTCAATGGTAGTAAGGTTCTATCCCTTATCAGTCCACACCTGTCCCGTGATAGTGCCTGCAGTCTTCCAGCCAGTAGAATCAATCGTCTCAGTATCTTCATCTGTAGACATTGCTGTTGCTAACAGTCTCACTTTGCTCGGCTGCGGGTTCTTCAGTGCTTTCACTGGTAGTAGTTTATCCTTATCAGTCACGCCTTTCCGTGATCGTCCCTGTCGTCTTCCAGCAGTAGAATCAATCGTCAGCTCATAATCTGTAGTTCATTGCTCTTGCTACAGTCCTCACTTTTCTGGCTGCGGGTCGTCAGTGCTTTCACTGGTAGCAGTTTTATTCTTATCAGTCATGCCTTTCCCGTGATCGTCCCTCGTCGTCTCCAGCAGTAGAATCAATCGTCTCAGAATCTGTAGTCATTGCTCTTGCTACAGTCTCACTTTCTGGCTGCGGGTCGTCAGTGCTTTCATGGTAGTAGTTTTATCCTTTATCAGTCATGGCCTTTCCGTGATCGTCCTGTCGTCTTCCAGCAGTAGAATCAATCGTCTCAGAATCTGTAGTCATTGCTCTTGCTACAGTCTCACTTTCTGGCTGCGGGTCGTCAGTGCTTTCACTGGTAGTAGTTTTATCCTTATCAGTCATGCCTTTCCGTGATCGTCCCTGTCGTCTTCCAGCAGTAGAATCAATCGTCTCAGTCTCTTCATCTGTAGACATTGCTGTTGTTACAGTCTCACTTTCTGGCTGCGGGTCATCAGTGCTTTCACTGGTAGTAGTTTTAACCCTTATCAGTCACGCCTTTCCTTGATCGTCCCTGTCGTCTTCCAGCAGTAGAAATCAATCGTCTCAGAATCTGTAGTCATTGCTCTTGCTACAGTCTCACTTTCTGGCTGCGGGTCGTCAGTGCTTTCACTGGTTGTAGTTTTATCCTTTATCAGCCACACCTTTCCCTGATCGTCCCTGTCGTCTTCCAGCAGTAGAATCAATCGTCTCAGAATCTGTAGTCATTGCTCTTGCTACAGTCTCACTTTCTGGCTGCGGGTCATCAGTGCTTTCACTGGTAGTAGTTTTTACCCTTATCAGTCACGCCTTTCCTTGATCGTCCCCGTCGTCTTCCAGCAGTAGAATCAATCGTCTCAGAATCTGTAGTCATTGCTCTTGCTACAGTCTCACTTTCTGGCTGTGGGTCGTCAGTGCTTTCACTGGTTGTAGTTTTATCCTTATCAGTCACACCTTTCCCTGATCGTCCCTGTCGTCTTCCAGCAGTAGAATCAATCGTCTCAGAATCTGTAGTCATTGCTCTTGCTACAGTCTCACTTTCTGGATGTGGGTCGTCAGTGCTTTCACTGGTAGTAGTTTTACCCTTATCAGCCACACCTTTCCGTGATCGTCCTCGTCGTCTTCCAGCAGTAGAATCAATTGTCTCAGACTCTTCATCTGTAGACATTGCTGTTGCTACAGTCTCACTTTCTGGATGCGGGTCATCAGTGCTTTCACTGGTAGCAGTTTTATCCTTATCAGCCACACCTTTCCGTGATCGTGATCGTCGTCTTCCAGCAGTAGAATCCATCGTCTCAGTCTCTTCATCTGGAGACATTGCTGTTGCTACAGTCTCACTTTCTGGCAGCGGGTCGTCAGTGCTTTCACTGGTAGTAGTTTTTACCCTTATCAGTCACGCCTTTCCTTGATCGTCCCCGTCGTCTTCCAGCAGTAGAATCAATCGTCTCAGAATCTGTAGTCAATGCTCTTGCTACAGTCTCACTTTCTGGCTGCAGGTCGTCAGTGCTTTCACTGGTTGTAGTTTTATCCTTATCAGTCACGCCCTTTCCCTGATCGTCCCTGTCGTCTTCCAGCAATAGAATCAATCGTCTCAGAATCTGTAGTCATTGCTCTTGCTACAGTCTCACTTTCTGGATGTGGGTCGTCAGTGCTTTCAACTGGTAGTAGTTTTACCCTTATCAGCCACACCTTTCCGTGATCGTCCTCGTCGTCTTCCAGCAGTAGAATCAAATTGTCTCAGACTCTTCATCTGTAGACATTGCTGTTGCTACAGTCTCACTTTTCTGGCTGCGGGTCGTCAGTGCTTTCACTGGTAGTAGTTTTACCCTTATCAGCCACAAACCTTTCCGTGATCGTCCTCGTCGTCTTCTAGCAGTAGAATCAATCGTCTGAGACTCTTCATCTGTAGACATTGCTGTTGCTACAGTCTCACTTTCTGGCTGCGGGTCATCAGAGGGTACAGCCACTCCTTTCTGTTGCCGACCTCGTCGTTTTTGAGAGGAGTCTACTGCTGCCTCCAGACAACAGCTCTGAGGTATCCTCGTCAGCTCCCTTTCGTGATCTTGTAGTTCTTGTCTCCTTCTTTTATCGAATTCGTTTGTCTCTTTGTGTCCTCTATGTTCTGGTCATTATCTGATGTGTTGGCGTTATGTGGTGGTGATGACACTGTGGCTGTTACTTCTATTTCCAATACACTAGATGGTAACTCTAACACCACATTTTTCCTTGCCGACTCGGTTTTAACTTTGTCGAGATGCCCTGGTTCTTCGTCCTCTTCTACCTGTGTTTGGTTTCGTAGTGATTGTTCTTTTGACGTCTAATTCTACAGTAAGTTCTTCTGTGAACTGTCATCTGTGACTTTTCTGTTGTTTAGTATTCTCGTCTTCCTCATCTTCGTCTGTTTTGGATGGAGCTTTTTTTCTCTTGCGGCCTTGCTTAGTCCTGGGTGATATTGTTTGTATAGTAGTGAGAGCATCGCTTGATTGCTCAGTTTCTTTAGATGTGCTAGGTTTATCGGTAGTAAGTAAATCACTAGCACTCTCACATGGTGTCACAAATTGATCTTCACTGGAATCATTGTCATCTGTATCATCAGTTACTGTGCGTTGTGTCACTTTGTCTTCACCAACATTGTCATCTGTATCATCAGTTACTGTGCGTTTGTGTCACTTTGTCTTCACCAACATTGTCATCTGTATCATCAGTTACTGTGCGTTGTGTCACTTCGTCTTCACCAACATTGTCGTCTGTATCATGAGTTACTGTGCGTTGTGTTACTTCGTCTTCACCAACATTGCCGTCTGTATCATCAGTTACTGTGCGTTGTGTCACTTCTTCTTCACCAACATTGTCATCTGTATCATCAGTTACTGTGCGTTGTGTCACTTCGTCTTCACCAACAGTAATTTCTGCTGTTGGTTCAGTTGGTTCTGTGTCTTGAATACCTAAGGTGGAATTAACAGTTTTGGATCAAACATGACATTGACACAACCACAAACACATTGGATAATAAGTGAGTAATTAAGGTAGATCCCTATAGTTATATAGTTATTCTGGACGGCATAGTTATTCTGGACGGCATAGTTATTCTGGAAGGCATAGTTATTCTGGAAGGCATAGTTATTCTGGACGGCATAGTTATTCTGGACGGCATAGTTATTCTGGAAGGCATAGTTATTCTGGACGGCATAGTTATTCTGGAAGGCATAGTTATTCTGGAAGGGCATAGTTATTCTGGAAGGCATAGTTATATTGGAAGGCATAGTTATTCTGGAAGGCATAGTTATTCTGGAAGGCATAGTTATTCTGGAAGGCATAGTTATTCTGGAAGGCATAGTTATTCTGGAAGGCATAGTTTATTCTGGACGGCATAGTTATTCTGGAAGGCATAGTTATTCTGGAAGGCATAGTTATTCTGGAAGGCATAGTCATTCTGGAAGGCATAGTTATTCTGGACGGCATAGTTATTCTGGACGGCATAGTTATTCTGGACGGCATAGTTATTCTGGAAGGCATAGTTATTCTGGAAGGCATAGTTATTCTGGACGGCATAGTTATTCTGGAAGGCATAGTTATATTGGAAGGCATAGTTATTCTGGAAGGCATAGTTATTCTGGAAGGCATAGTTATTCTGGAAGGCATAGTTATTCTGGAAGGCATAGTTATTCTGGAAGGCATAGTTATTCTGGAAGGCATAGTTATTCTGGAAGGCATAGTTATTCTGGAAGGCATAGTTATTCTGGAAGGCATAGTTATTCTGGAAGGCATAGTTATTCTGGAAGGCATAGTTATTCTGGAAGACATAGTTATTCTGGAAGGCATAGTTATTCTGGAAGGCGTAGTTATTCTGGAAGGCATAGTTATTCTGGAAGGCATAGTTATTCTGGACGGCATAGTTATTCTGGAAGGCATAGTTATTCTGGAAGGCATAGTTATTCTGGACGGCATAGTTATTCTGGAAGGCATAGTTATTCTGGAAGGCATAGTTATTCTGGAAGGCATAGGCACCGATTTGCACAAAAGACAACAGACATCATCCACTGAATTGAACATTCCCTTTCCCTCCCTATAAAAGGGGTTCATTTCCTGCACACTATACTACTGACAATGATGTTATTCTTTGATTCCTGTGACATTTGTATATACTGTAATGTTGTATAATTACCATCCCCTGCTGTTCTGTCATCAACCTGTTCTTCACTAAACGAGTTTGGTTCTTCACTACTCATGTTATCATCTGTTTCTTGTCCTTCACCTCGAACCTTGTCAATCTGGTTCAACAATTCTTCAAGTCTGTGTGAATCTTCTAGTGATTTAGCTTCATCAACATCATTGTTCTCAGTAACATCAGAAGTGATTGGGGTGTCTTGAGTAACATGTGTATTTACTGGAGAACCTAGATACTGGGTAAGGTCTTGCTGGGTATGTTCCTGGGGGTGCTGGTACTGATGGTGGTGGGTAATTGTAGTGGTACTCTGGTACTGGAGGTGGAGGGAAGGGTCGTGGGTATCCTCGTGGATGGTGAGGATAGTGACCAAATGGTGGTGGTGGTATGGGTGGCATTGGTGGTGGGTAGTAAGGGTCATGGTAACCATAGTCTGCATATCTATCACAAGAAGAAACAAACTTCAACCACAACATTTAAACAACTTATAACAAGAACAACAGCAGTTTACCTCCCATACATAGGTGGGCCTGGTGGTGGTCTGTGGTGTGGATGATGTGGATGATGCCCATACTGATAAGGAGGTCTTGGGTACCTGGGTGGTAGTCCCCCACCATATGGTGGAGGAGCCCTGGGTGGTATATTCATTGGAGGTGGTACTCTAGGAGGTGGTACTCTAGGAGGTGGTACCCTAGGAGGTGGTACCCTAGGAAGTGGTACCCTAGGAGGTGGTACCCTAGGAAGTGGTACCCTAGGAGGTGGTACTCTGGGTGGTGGAATCCTAGGAGGTGGCACTCTGGGTGGGACATGTCCAGGTGGTGGTGGAACTGCAGGGCAACCTGGTGGAGGTATTCCGCGTGCGGCCCAGGAGGAAAGGCACGAGGGGGTGAAAAACCAGGTGGTGGAACTCTTGGTGGTGGTAGTCTTGGTGACATCCGTGGAGGTGGGATTCTTGGTGGTGGGATTCCATGGGGAGGCATTCTTGGAGGCGGCATTCCTGGACGTGGAGGTAGACCTGGAGGTGGAAAGGGGGGTTGATATCTTGTTGGGGGTGGTACCCGTGGTGGAGGAACACTTGATGTACTTGTTGTTGTGGTATTTGATGTTTCAGTAGAGCCTCCTTTAGCAATCCCAAAGATGAGTTCCAAGTTTGTGGATGACCAGTCTAAGTTAAAGCCATAATGACAGACTTGGCATTGAAATGATGGGGGATCATTTGTTCCTGCAATGTAAAGGGAGACTATTACTACTGTAGTCTGGATCCACACTACTAATTATCATACATACAAGGTAATTGTAGAGCATTGTGGGTTAGACATGATACAAACAGACACAGATAACATAGACAGATTTTGGGAGTAAATTAATACACAACTCAAAGTGAAATAAGATGGACTTGATATAGACAGACATGCTGAATTGGAACATCGAAGTTGTTGTACTCTGAAGAAAGATGATTCTTTTGTTGCCATGTTACATTGTCTTAAAACAGAACTTGAAAAAAGAGAACAGAAATCATCTTTTACAGTGTATTTTTTTAAATCATCTGAGAGTTTTACAAACCACAGTTACAAGATATGATTACATGTTTGCAGACCCTTGTAGAACAGGTCCCATTGCACCTTAATGATCTACAGTAATATTGTTAACATTTTTCATCCCATTCCCATCCTCCCTTTTTCAAAGTTAGTCAACATTATGATACAGTGGAATCCCATTTTTTCGAACCCTCGATTTTTTGAACCTCCCAATTATACGAACCAAACCTCGTTTCTCTTGGATTTGCTTCAGTCAAACACTGTAAATTTATTCCTGATCTTTCAAACCCTCAATGTTTCGAAACTCCCAATTTTTCAAACCAATTATTGGCTCCCGTAGCCAAAATTACCCTTGATTTCTTGAACCTTGTAAATTTAGGAACCAATTATGTGCACTTTGATCTAAATTACAACTTTTGGTAAGATGTATTCATGGACTTCTTTTCCAGAATTACCATATGTACATCAATATTGGTTCTTGTTCTGCCGAATTAACTCTAATCTTTAAATTTACGTTTTGTTTGTACATAAAGATCTGCAAAAGAGTGTCATAATACTTGATTGTTATAAGACAATTATATCCATCAATCTAGTTTAATCCAATGCCACCTTCGGTTTTTTCGAACTCCCAATTTTTCGAATAATTTATTATTGTCTCCCTTGGAGGTTCGAAAAATCGTGATTCCACTGTATATCCTGAAATACATATATCAGACGCAAAGAGAGAATTCGAATTGGATCATATATCCTGTATATCCCTTGTAGCTAAAACTCTAACACTGGAGTTTTTTTAAATAAAATAAATTTAATAAAATAAATTTAATAAAATAAATTTAATAAAATAAATTTAATAAAAAATAAATAAAATATAAAATAAAAATAGATACTGGCGTCTAATATAAACCCTGGCACAATCCAACACTGTAATAGTCAGCATTATTGTAATTATGTATATCCCTTTTTTGGAATGCATTAGAAATAAATAATTATAATTGTAGCTAAACTCTCACACTAGATGCTGGCATCTAGTATGACACCCTGGTACTGACAATCATACTGGCATATAACACCCTGGTACAATCATACTGGCATATAACACCATGGTACAATCATACTGGCATATAACACCATGGTACAATCATACTGGCATATAACACCATGGTACAATCATACTGGCATATAACACCCTGGTACAATCATACTGGCATATAACACCATGGTACAATCATACTGGCATATAACACCATGGTACAATCATACTGGCATATAACACCCTGGTACAATCATACTGGCATATAACACCATGGTACAATCATACTGGCATATAACACCATGGTACAATCATACTGGCATATAACACCCTGGTACAATCATACTGGCATATAACACCCTGGTACAATCATACTGGCATATAACACCATGGTACAATCATACTGGCATATAACACCATGGTACAATCATACTGGCATATAACACCCTGGTACAATCATACTGGCATATAACACCATGGTACAATCATACTGGCATATAACACCATGGTACAATCATACTGGCATATAACACCATGGTACAATCATACTGGCATCTAGTATAACACCCTGGTACAATCATATCTCCATCCAACACTGTAACAAGGAGAACATTACCTGAAAGAAAAGAAAAAGGGATTAAGATATGAACAAGCAACAAAATCTTGTGTAGATACAATGTATATAATAATGATGTATGTTGTTAGATGTATATATGTACTGTATGTACTAGATGCGCAGCCATACTGTATGGGAATTACCATGTCAAACCACAGGCAAGACATTGTAATTATCACACAGATGTGAATATTGTATCTCACTTATCATATCCAAACATGTATAACATCATGTTTTACTATTATAGTAAAACATGATGTTATACATGTTTGGATATGATAAGTGAGATACAATATTCACATCTGTGTGATAATTACAATGTCTTGCCTGTGGTTTGACATGGTAATTCCCATACAGTATGGCTGCTCATACAGTACATACAGTACATCTAAATAATAATTATTGTCAAGATATCAGTAAGTTTAGCGGAGAATATCAGAGTTAATGTTTATGCAAGTGAAGATGTTTTTGGATCATAATTACAAGCTCTGTTATGGTTATGGCTGTGGTCAATAATTTATTGTTGTGAATCAATAATCTATAATCCAATACCTTTTGCCATCTTGAAAGCTTGATCTCTTTTAATGAGTTCACGCAGTGTGAAAGGCAGGTCTCCATCACGCATGCCATCAGCAAAGACAATGATGTATTTAACATTCTTAGAGTAACAATAAGGACAGCCGCCGTCACTAGACACAGGATACTGAAAACTTTTATCTTGTGATTCTATTGTAGAAGTATTGGTTGATGACTGAACACTACTTGATGTGCTCTGTGTTGAATAAACAGTGTGTGTTGTTCTAAGATGAGGAGGAATGGTATCATCAGGTTGGGGTGTTTCACTCTCATAACTTGGTTGGTTTTCTGTCTCTTCTGTTATATCCTCTTGTGGTGTCTTTTGTGCTTCTTTGGCTAACATTTGTTTTATTAACTCATCTTCATCAAGATCATCATCATCATCACTGCCATTTTCTCCATACTCCACATCATAATTTTCATCTTTTGATTCTCCTTCTGTGGAAATATACAATGACTGTTTGTTTGTAGACCTTTAAAAATTACAGGTTATCAAGAGATAAGAAAACTAATAAAAACTAATGTGCTAACTATTTACCTTGCTGTACAGTTGGACCAGTGTTTGCCTTAATAAGAGCAAAGCACAATAAGTACATTACAATAGCAATAGTTTTTATAGTAATTTTTATTAGCTAAGGGCCACAAGTTTATAAGTGTATTTATACTTTTACGTGCTACGCTTGTTAAATAAAGTCCTTACTTACTTACTTACTTACACAGCTTGTAACAATGCTTTTATATAAATACATACATGCAGATTATATTCTTAATTTCAGTAAAACCCATCTAGATAACATTGAGTATGTACAATATATACCATAAACATGTACTTACATTTCTTGGTTGTGATGAAAAAAAGAGGTCTTGCAAGGAAACATTGCTCCAGTTCACATTAAATCCTGCTCCAAGAGGATCAGGTGGACAAAACCCTCGGCATAAAAAAGTAGGAGGGGCCTGTCAATTAAAAATGCATTCCTTTTCTTCAATATTAACATTAACTGTACCAGATACTACCCTAATTATGATATGTTCTTCTAGAGTAAATGAATGTTTAATACTTACTTGCTCACTTCTTGATAAACGGTAATGATCAATGTTAACATTGAAAGCAGCCAGAGTATTGAAGTCATCCAATCAACAATGCTTTACTTACAATTATCATCACTTGCAACTGAATGCTTTATTTACAAGTATTATTATTACTAGTGAGATGAGTGTTGGGTGTACAGAATGAAGTAAGAAGTGAGTGTGAGAGTCATGTCACCACCAGTGAGATGAGTGTTGGGTGTATAGAATGAAGTAAGGAGTGAGTGCGAGAGTCGTGTCACCACTAGTGAGATGGAGGTTGGGTGTACAGAATGTAGTAAGAAGTGAGTGTGAGAGTCGTGTCACCACTAGTGAGATGAGTGTTGGGTGAATAGAATGAAGTAAGAAGTGAGTGTGAGAGTCGTGTCACCACCAGTGAGATGAGTGTTGGGTGTATAGAATGAAGTAAGAAGTGAGTGTGAGAGTCGTGTTCCCACCAGTGAGATGAGTGTTGGGTGTATAGAATGAAGTAAGAAGTGAGTGTGAGAGTCGTGTTCCCACCAGTGAGATGAGTGTTGGGTGTATATAATGAAGTAAGGAGTGTGAGAGTCGTGTCACCACCAGTGAGATGAGTGTTGGGTGTATAGAATGAAGTAAGAAGTGGGTGTGAGAGTCATGTTCCCACCAGTGAGATGAGTGTTGGGTGTATATAATGAAGTAAGGAGTGTGAGAGTCGTGTCACCACTAGTGAGATGAGTGTTGGGTGTATAGAATGAAGTAAGAAGTGGGTGTGAGAGTCGTGTCACCACCAGTGAGATGAGTGTTGGGTGTATATAATGAAGTAAGGAGTGAGTGCGAGAGTCGTGTCACCACTAGTGAGATGGAGGTTGGGTGTACAGAATGTAGTAAGAAGTGAGTGTGAGAGTCGTGTCATCACCAGTGAGATGAGTGTTGGGTGTATAGAATGAAGTAAGGAGTGTGAGAGTCGTGTCACCACTAGTGAGATGAGTGTTGGGTGTATAGAATGTAGTAAGAAGTGAGTGTGAGAGTCGTGTCACCACTAGTGGAGATGAGTGTTGGGTGTATAGAATGTAGTAAGAAGTGCGTGTGAGAGTCGTGTCATCACCAGTGAGATGAGTATTGGGTGTATAGAATGAAGCGCTGTAGGGATAGAGACATTAAGTGTGTATATTAATGAAGTTGTGTAGTCTAAAGTGAGGCCTAAAGCTATTATTAATCAGAGACCGGTAGAATATTCAGTGTATATTTCTTTTGTATATTTATTGTATCATGACTTGTAATATTGTCAAGCAATCAACAATGCTGTACTTACAAGTGTTACCAAATTTTATTCACAGCATTGGTGGATGATGTAATGAAGTGGGTATATTTTGTTTTTGGGTTAGTGGGGCATATTACAGCAGTCTAAATATAAAGGAAGGATTGCTATCTTATAATAAGACTAGTTAGACATGATTACCTTACAACCTTTCTTGTTTTGACTAGACCATAACACAGCCTTGCCCTTTGCTATGAGAGTACACAGTATCTCAGGCATATCACCCATTGGGAATAACCTATTAATAAGACTGAGTAGGTAACTTGTTTATATATTATTAATTATTATTTTTTATATATCATCATAATTATACTAGATACTGTAATAATTAGAATAAGTGCCCTCCTTTAAATAAGGGCCCCCTCCCTAATAAGCACCCCTTCCCTAACAAGTGCCCCATTCGGCCCCCCCCCCCAAAATCAAATAAGCGCCCCTGACGCTTATTCAAATCATTACGGTACATCCAGGAACATCAGCATTGTATAGAAGAAGCACATGTTGAAAGGTACAATTCATTGAAGATACCAAGTTCTTGATTAAAAGTTAACAGAATGGTGTCTAACACCTAACACTTACTCATCAACAATAACAAATACAACACTGCTAGTTTCACATCGAGGACATAGACCATCTTGTGAGATGGTAAATCTTCCCCTTAAATGAGTTCCCTTTATATTCCAATCAACAGTTCTGAAACATCAGAAATATAACAATATTTTTAACATATTAAATAGCATGTTCACTATACACCTACATGTATATCAAAAAACATTGTTGCATTCAAAGCAACAAGCAAGACTGAAATGTCAGTTGTGGTTTTGTGCTGGCAATTCTTTATATCAGACTAATTACTGGTATGAACATTTTCACATGCTTGTTTGCATATCAAACTTTGTTCTATAGAAAATAGGTCTGATTTAAATAACTTGTCTATTCCCTGGGAGACTCCCATGTGAGAGGGGTGGGATGATCTCTTTTAGGGGTGTAAATTATGGTGTTCACAACAGAACGCCAATATTTTTAGCCATTTATCCAATTTAGGGTTGCACACAAAGAATTAAACAATGCTGCCATACTATGTTATACTATGTTGGTGGTGTCATAAAGTGACTACAGCACTTATTTGTCTGTCTGTTTTAGAATGGTATCTTTTAGGGGTCTAATTAATCTGAAGCCATGCACAAATTGGACTCCTTAAGGGTTTAATTCAAATTGTTGACGATCATCCCGCTCCTTTCACACGAGTCCCCCTTCCCTGGGCTCTATTCCACATAAAATATGTGTGTGAAAATAAACTTGAACTTGAGCCGTGCCTTTGCATCGAAGCGAGACTGGCAGCGACCTTGCAATGATAGAGACATGTGAATAATAATGTCCAAGGTGTTAAGGGTGGACTAACATACATATGTATTTATTTGGCCCGTTGCTAGGGAAACTTTGAAGGCTGATAAAATTCCTAAAATCAGTACATAAGGTATGAAACTTTTGGAATGTGTTAGTTGGGGGTAGAAGTTTGACATGTGATGACGTCATCACGTACGTCTTTATGACGTCATCAAATTGTAAAAAAATGCCGTTTTTCATGGGGTTTTGATGAATTAAAAATATTTTAGTATAATCTGAAAATTTATATCAAGGTGCAGAAGACTGAGCATGCGTTTCAATGAAAATTGATTTTTTTTATGGCAGTTTCTTTGCATTTATAAAGACATTTTTGTCCATAACTTTTCCATTTTTTTTCTTTGTTTTTAAAATCCATGTTCCAGTTTGTGGAGAATACTTTTCATAGCAGATACATAAAGAAAAAAGTTAACTTTTTTGAAAACCTGAAAAGAACGGCGTTTTTCCCCTGAAAATGCCATTTTTGTGACTTGGGCTACCTGTGGTCGTTATAATTTTTGTTCGCAAGACAAATACATGACAATTTAGGTGTGCTGGAAAAATGTCTTTTCTGCACTTTCTTTTGGTTCAAGGTACATAAAAATGTACCCAGAAAGGAAGATCGATATTTACTTTAATTGTGCAGTCTTTCGATACGGCAAAGTTTTTCAGTCATGTTTTCAACTAGGTGTTTTCACCGATCTTCGACGTACTTCATCTACTGTTTGACATGTTTCATATTGACAGGCAGAGTCTAGAACAATAACCTGTTGAGTAAGGTAATCTTTGGTTTTTTTTATTGATTTATCGGGGTTTTTTACTCTTAGGTTGAAGTTTTTGTGATGATAAGTCGGCTTGTTTTACTTCGGTTCAATAATCTCTGTTGAGTGTTGTTGCTTTTGAATGACTCTTCAAGTGGAATTATCGCTTGCTTTCTTTGACTTCTTTTACTTTAAACTACTGCAGTCTATCATATTTCGAATATTTATAATTCATTGAACAAACTTAAAATTAAAAGAATAACGTTCAATAAAATATATAACTTGTAATTTGTGAAGTGAAACTCGTGTATGTCTTGCGGAAAAAACACTGGGCGCTTGCTCGATGAAATCTCTTCTCATTCAAACTCTGCATAGCAATGAATTACCATGGCAACGAAATATGTTAGTCCACCCTTAAAAAAGGTCTCTATCACCGCCAGTCTCGCTTCGATGCAAAGGCACGGCTACCTTTCAAGATGGTGCCGGGAACTAGGAGTATTGATACTAATCAAGCTATCGATTGCTATTGGAAACCAATGGCAATCGATTATCACACACATCTCCTTCATCGATTGGTCATCGATTATCAATCAATTAATTGATATCGATTGGTATTGAGTGATATCGATTGGAGGTAGTTGTCACCTTTGACCTCATACACATGCCGGCTCAAATATATAAGCTTAAGTTACGACAGTTACAGAAAAGCCAGCGAATATATGATGTATAATTGCAAGCTGTTTGGCTTGGTTAAAAGCAGATCATCAAATCAAATGAGGTGCTATGTTGTTTGTTATTATTATATCATGCGCTCAAACTAATAAGAAAATCGTGCTGTCAGAGAACATTTTGATTTGAACTGAAAAACTTCGAAATTCTCACGTTTCATCATCTGCATCAGTATCATCATCTTCATAATCAGCAATAGAGGCTAAAGATCCCTTGGAAGACAGAAAGAAGCGTTAAAACAAGAACAAAATGCCTCAAACTGTCGCTGCAAATCACAACTTGACACAAACTTACAGTCGCCATCTTGAATCCTTCCCAGAATGCTTTGGCGCAACCTAATACTTGCGCATGCGCATATTTTTAAAGCGCGGGAAAATTCAAAGATGGCGGACGATTCTAAAGTTTGGGTGGAAAACCAAACGATTGTGCAGAGAATCCACCAAAAACTGAAGAGAGAAATTAGTGAGATTGTGGAAGCAAAGTCATGGAGTGTTGAAAAGGCGCAAGCATTCGAGAAAATACTTCTTGAGGTTCGTTTATCAGTTGATTATTGGATTATAGATTATTGGATTGTGTTTGATTTGTTGACATGCAAGTAGTCGTTGATTTCCCGGTGATTTTTAAACAACTTATGCTCGATCAGTACAGGAAAATATCAGACCTCAGTCTTTTTTGTACAGACCTCGGTCTGATAGTGATATCTCTATAAATGTATAATATGGTCAACAGCTGTACAAGGATGTTATTCAGGAGACTGTTAAATCTAATGTGTCTGTCAGTGGGAAGGAATGGGTAGATGAACCCATAGAAACGCAGTCTGAAACAACAGCACATACTGTACAAGGTGAGATGGTGTACATGAGTAAAGTAACCATAGCTTACTTACAACAGCACATACTGTACAAGGTGAGATGGTGTACATGAGTAAAGTAACCATAGCTTACTTACAACAGCACATACTGTACAAGGTGAGATGGTGTACATGAGTAAAGTAACCATAGCTTACTTACAACAGCACATACTGTACAAGGTGAGATGGCATACATGAGTAAAGTAACCATAGCTTACTTACAACAGCACATACTGTACAAGGTGAGATGGTGTACATGAGTAAAGTAACCATAGCTTACTTACAACAGCACATACTGTACAAGGTGAGATGGTGTACATGAGTAAAGTAACCATAGCTTACTTACAACAGCACATACTGTACAAGGTGAGATGGTGTACATGAGTAAAGTAACCATAGCTTACTTACAACAGCACATACTGTACAAGGTGAGATGGTGTACATGAGTAAAGTAACCATAGCTTACTTACAACAGCACATACTGTACAAGGTGAGATGGCATACATGAGTAAAGTAACCATAGCTTACTTTATAACAACAGCACATACTGTACAAGGTGAGATGGTGTACATGAGTAAAGTAACCATAGCTTACTTACAACAGCACATACTGTACAAGGTGAGATGGTGTACATGAGTAAAGTAACCATAGCTTACTTACAACAGCACATACTGTACAAGGTGAGATGGCATACATGAGTAAAGTAACCATAGCTCACATAATGAAAGTGGGTGGCTACGGTATTTTATTCAGCTGTTGTATGGTGTCCACCACCTGGCATCCATCACACTGACGGCTGTCAGTGGAAAGTACTTACCTAACACCATACTTACCAAAAGGGAGGGTGGGTTGGGAGCAAAAGCTCAAACAAAACGAGGGAGACACTTGCTTAGATCCCCGACGATCTGCAAGTATTGCACCACATGACCCTGCAATAGCCTGGGGCACCCCGCAGCATGGTGCGCGACCGCTGGCCAGCACATGCGGCTTTCATGTTTGAGTAGATATGCATGTTTAGCAATACAGGTGCAATACAATACAATAACTTTATTTATACACGATTAATGCCGCATGACCAGGCTGCATGAGGCCGCACGACTGAGTACTTGCCGTGTGCCTCTCGCTGTTAGAACAGAATGTTGTTCTTGATCAAAGTCAACAAACAAGATGTTTACTGTATTTAATTTATTTGAAAACAGAATCAGTCAATAAAGAAAGATTGAAAGAAGTAAATGACATGTGGTCATCCTTGGAAGATCTGATCAGGGAAACCACAGGAAAACGCAAGAAATATCCACCAATAATTACCAATTCCATGAAAACTATACTGCAATGCAAAGTCGAGTTATTAGTAAGTACAAATGTATGGCTACATGTTCTACTTATTTAGTAACTATGATGTGGACACATGGTTTTGAATTGCATTGTAGGAAACATACTCCCCAGCAGAGAAGAGTGAAACAATACAACACAGTCATGTAGAAAACAAACAAGGTACATGTATAGAACACTCAAACAATACAACAATACAACACAGTCATGTAGAAAACAAACAAGGTACATGTATAGAACACTCAAACAATACAACAATACAACACAGTCATGTAGAAAACAAACAAGGTACATGTATAGAACACTCAAACAATACAACAATACAACACAGTCATGTAGAAAACAAACAAGGTACATGTATAGAACACTCAAACAATACAACAATACAACTGTCATGTAGAAAACAAACAAGGTACATGTATAGAACACTCAAACAATACAACACAGTCATGTAGAAAACAAACAAAGTACATGTATAGAACACTCAAACAATACAACACAGTCAATTAGAAAACAAACAATGTACGTATGTGTATAGAACACTCAACATACAGTACAAGACAAATAGTTCAAGATAGAAGGGGTTTGATATAACGAGGTCCAAGTCCTTCAGTGTACATGTAGGTGTTCAAATCCAAGGGATATGCATATACACCTATTTCAATAAACATTGATCATGGATGATCTGAAATGGATGATCTGAGACAGAGAGGAATTGTGGGTGGTTTATAGTAATTCAGTATGTAATTGTCAGTGTCAAAATTTATTATGAGATTTGTGATGTAAATTTAAAAACTGCAGCTCGTACCTACAATTCGTCTCGGTCTCAGATCATCCATTTCAGATCGTCCATGATCAACGTTTATTGAAATAGGTGTATATATGTATGCATATGGGATTAGCAGGGAGTTTGAGACAACAGAGGTCAAGATAGTGGGATTCTATGGTATGAATCATTGTACAGTCAACAATTGCATTAGCTGATTATAGATTCTCAATTTTCTACAGACAAAGCCGAATACATTCAAAGACTGCAAGATGTCATTGAAGAGCAAGCAAGGCTGTCTAAGGTAAAACAATAGTCCTCACACATTGTAAAAAAGCATTGAGAGTTCGGTTAATGCGTTTTGAAGGAATTATTATTATTAATAAGGATAAATAGCACTTAGTTATACTGCCAATGTACCTACCGGTAATTAACTACCACTCAGTTATACAATGTAGATTATATCTCCCATGTTTCAACCACAGACATTTCCTGGTTTACAAGATAAAGTTGAAGGTCTTCATCAAGTCATCTCGACTCAACAAGAAATGGAAGCCAGTGAAACTGATGCTGTTCTATTTGGTAAAATCAAGTCTGTAACACCAAGACCTAGTACACGTAGAACCAGTAGATTGTTACGCACTCCTGACCGATACACAAGTACAGTCGAACCTCTCTACAATGGCCACCTCGGGACTAACCTTTGTGGCCGTTGTGTAGAGGTGGCCATTGTGAAGTGGTTTTAATAACAATAAATCTGGCTGGTGGCCGAAAAAAGAAATGCTGGCCGCTACAGAGAGTTGGCTGTTAGTAGAGGTTCAACTGTATACTCCGATTCCGAACATGGCGACCAATTTGAATAACCATTGTTCCCGACTGACCAGCCTCTCATACAGGTGAGAACGCTTTTGTGTTTCCACATGAACACGAGGCCATGCAGTCAGTCAAAGAACAATGGTTATTCAAATTGGTCGCCATGTTCGGAATCGGTGATAAGGCCAGAAAAATCCAGGATGCAATATGTGAAAAGGGCTTCTTAAGAGATAGTTTAGTATCTTTCTCATTCTTACAAGAAAAGGTAGTTTATTTTGACAGGTTTTAATGATGAGTATTAAACATTGTTTTTTACATTTACTGTGCACAAGCCAGTGAAGAAGTATGCACTGAATCCACCATTTTGAGTAATGACCCAATCTAAGGCATGGCATTGTTGTACAGAAGAAGTATGCACTGAATCCACCCTTTTGAGTAATGACCCAATCTAAGGCATGGCATTATTGTACAGAAGAAGTACATGTATGCACTGAATCCACCCTTTTTGAGTAATGACCCAATCTAAGGCATGGCATTGTTGTACAGAAGAAGTATGCACTGAATCCACCCTTTTGAGTAATGACCCAATCTAAGGCATGGCATTATTGTACAGAAGAAGTATGCACTGAATCCACCCTTTTTGAGTAATGACCCAATCTAAGGCATGGCATTGTTGTACAGAAGAAGTATGCACTGAATCCACCCTTTTGAGTAATGACCCAATCTAAGGCATGGCATTATTGTACAGAAGAAGTATGCACTGAATCCACCCTTTTGAGTAATGACCCAATCTAAGGCATGGCATTATTGTACAGAAGAAGTATGCACTGAATCCACCCTTTTGAGTAATGACCCAATCTAAGGCATGGCATTGTTGTACAGAAGAAGTATGCACTGAATCCACCCTTTTTGAGTAATGACCCAATCTAAGGCATGGCATTGTTGTACAGAAGAAGTATGCACTGAATCCACCCTTTTTGAGTAATGACCCAATCTAAGGCATGGCATTGTTGTACAGAAGAAGTATGCACTGAATCCACCCTTTTGAGTAATGACCCAATCTAAGGCATGGCATTATTGTACAGAAGAAGTATGCACTGAATCCACCCTTTTGAGTAATGACCCAATCTAAGGCATGGCATTATTGTACAGAAGAAGTATGCACTGAATCCACTCTTGAGTAATGACCCAATCTAAGGCATGGCATTGTTGTACAGAAGAAGTATGCACTGAATCCACCCTTTTGAGTAATGACCCAATCTAAGGCATGGCATTATTGTACAGAAGAAGTATGCACTGAATCCACCCTTTTGAGTAATGACCCAATCTAAGGCATGGCATTATTGTACAGAAGAAGTATGCACTGAATCCACCCTTTTGAGTAATGACCCAATCTAAGGCATGGCATTGTTGTACAGAAGAAGTATGCACTGAATCCACCCTTTTGAGTAATGACCCAATCTAAGGCATGGCATTATTGTACAGAAGAAGTATGCACTGAATCCACCCTTTTGAGTAATGACCCAATCTAAGGCATGGCATTATTGTACAGAAGAAGTATGCACTGAATCCACTCTTGAGTAATGACCCAATCTAAGGCATGGCATTATTGTGCATCCTGTCTATATTTAAAATGGTGATCTACAATACCAATATTTGTGATTTAGAAGCTTGTAGAATTAATAATCCCATAATAGTGCTGTATAGTGTATTTTTAATGTATCTTTTATGGATTATAAACTATTATTACTGTAAATAGTTTTATGTACTAGTGCTGAAAATAAACATGATTGTGTTGTTCTTTCTGCTACTTCTAAACTACTTTAATAAATATAAACTAATCAAGTTTATTTACAAATATTTTTATTTTTTTATTTTTTATTAGAAAGAATACACTTATTTTTTACACATGCAAAGTACAAACATAAAACAAAAACAGACAAAACTAGAATTTACACATATTTAATAAATACAAACATTACAAAAACAATACAAAAAAGTTCTCAATCTAAGGAGAAATGCTAGCAATGCAAGCACAAGAAACCTTATTTCACTGAATATGGCATTTTCTTGTACTTGCAGATATGCCTGTACTGGCCCACTGACATTTGATTAACAAGTTTCTTGTGACAATGATGTTGTACTTGTCCCATCTATTGATTAACACGTTTCTTGTGACATTGTACTTGTCCCATCTATTGATTAACACGTTTCTTGTGACATTGTACTTGTCCCATCTATTGATAGTTTCTTGTGACATTGTACTTGTCCCATCTATTGATTAACACGTTTCTTGTGACATTGTACTTGTCCCATCTATTGATAGTTTCTTGTGACACTGTACTTGTCCCATCTATTGATTAACACGTTTCTTGTGACATTGTACTTGTCCCATCTATTGATTAACACGTTTCTTGTGACATTGTACTTGTCCCATCTATTGATAGTTTCTTGTGACATTGTACTTGTCCCATCTATTGATTAACACGTTTCTTGTGACATTGTACTTGTCCCATCTATTGATAGTTTCTTGTGACATTGTACTTGTCCCATCTATTGATAGTTTCTTGTGACATTGTACTTGTCCCCCATCTATTGATTAACACGTTTCTTGTGACATTGTACTTGTCCCATCTATTGATAGTTTCTTGTGACATTGTACTTGTCCCATCTATTGATAGTTTCTTGTGACATTGTACTTGTCCCATCTATTGATAGTTTCTTGTGACATTGTACTTGTCCCATCTATTGATAGTTTCTTGTGACATTGTACTTGTCCCATCTATTGATAGTCCCATTTCTTGTGACATTGTACTTGTCCCATCTATTGATAGTTTCTTGTGACATTGTACTTGTCCCATCTATTGATTAACATGTTTCTTGTGACATTGTACTTGTCCCATCTATGTGACATTGATTGTCAAGTGATGGTGGCCAATCGACATCCACTGACTGAAAAATCATTAAAAAAGTAACAACATAAAGTGATGAAACTAAAAAGATGTGATTATTTCCACTGGTTAATTACCTCCACATCAAGTTCCAAGATGTCTGTTTGTGTTTCCATCAATGTTCCTAGATTAGGCTTAGTGCGCCCAAAATCACCATGAACAAATTCTTTTACATATCTAATTCAATCAAGGAAGAATAAAACCTTTTTTCTATTGAAATCTCATGAGACTTTTTTCTGATTGGTCACAGAATGAATGAATGAATGAATAAACCTTTATTTAAACAGGGTTGTCCTTTCAGTGTATATAATACACTGTTATCAATAGGAGCCCTAATCAGACAGTGCAACTTTCTTCATGTGTTATTAAAAATAGAAATATAAGTATGCACATGTCATTTTCATGGGCTTTTAAATGGCTTTTCTATAAAGGATACGTTCCAGCCATAGTCTTGAGATACAGTCTAAAATGATGGTCATCTATCCATTCAGAGCTCATGTTATGTACAACCTTTTCACGTATGGCTACCGGTCTCCTGTAACAGAAATTCATAACACTGTGTACCGGTAACTAAATTTACTACAATGTACATACTGATTACAATAATTACTGGTTGTTAATTCTCTCATGATGAATATATACACCCTGCAGACTTGAAAAAAATACATTTGCAACTCCTAAAATATCACCCTGTAATACTCCAGCAAACACATGGATTTATTATACAACAGCATTATAATTTTATTGATGTGTCAAAATAAAATATCTCTGACCACTCTTTGCTTGGCTCAATAAAGAAACACAAAAATCACTGAAACTAGGCAAACCGGTTGTGTACAGGGCATTACAGCCTCATAATGGCCCTCAAAAATAATGTTATTTGGTAAAATTACATGCAATTCACCTGTGTAATACTCTACCAATAATTAACAATTAGACTACGAGTTTTCTATGAGTCGATAGTCAACGAGGCCTGTGCATAGTGTCGAGTTGACTATTTGAACTCATAGAGAACGAGTAGTCTAATTGTTTTAGTAGAACTAGCATACTACCTTCGATTGATAGTCCAATATTTATTGATTTTCGCTTTGTTTTTGTTCAAAAAGCCGGCTTTTTCGCTACTCACTATCTATCACTCAATAGATAGTGAGTACATTAGCCAATCAGATTGCAGGATTTGTGATAGTATGCTAGTTGGTTTCTACTAATAGTTGTTATTATTTCACTCATGCGTCATTTTACTATATAAGGGCAAGAGACCACGCAAAATATGCCAGCGTATTACACAGTAGCTCACGCACGAAAAACAGCAAAAATGGCTCAAAAACTTCAGGAAACAAAATCAATTGTGGAATAATAAACCCCTTATTTTATGGTTCGACAGATAATACTTGAGGACATTTTACTCATTGCTCATATCTTTCCTCACCCTATGGGCTCAGAAAAATACTATGCAACTAGTAAAATATCCGCTCGTATTATCTGTCAAACCATCAAATAAGCTGTATTTATTTACCTGTGTAACACTCTTAGTGGGGTTTTCTGTTTTAATGTTAAATCCTGTCAAGAATAAATCAAGGCATTAGATCAATTTCATGTTAATAATAATAATAATAAAAATAAAATAATAATAATAAATAATAATATTAGTAATAATATAAAAATAATTACCGGCATAGTAATTATAGCAGTAATAATAATAATAGTAATAATAATAATAATAATAATATAATAATAATAATAATAATAATAATAATAATAATAATACTAATAATAATAATATAGTAATAATAATAATTTCATTCTTAACATTTTTACAATAATATTGAATAGCTATTTCATTAATACCTTGATGTCATTTAATGGTAGCAGATCTTCTTTTGTTATTTCTTTCTCAGTCCAAATCTGACAACTTGATAAGTACAATTATAATTAACATATTAGTTACAGAAATACCTGGTTAATTAATTACAATCACAATGTACCTGTATGTTTTAGTTTTTGTACTTTCAGCTTCTTTTAGTATTCCGTAATTTTCCCTGAAGGATAGAAAATATTGATACAAATAGTATAAAGCCAAACCTCCAACATGGGAAATCAAAGTCCCAATATGGTACCTTAATTTCTTAACTTTAATTTATTTTATTTAAATAAAAGTTATTATTATGACTTACTTAGTAACAACTTGTAGGTCTCGTATTGCAATGTCAGCTGTAGAAGAGTTAATTTCTTTTTGTAGACCAGACAGGAATTCAGCACTCAAGATGTTTTTATGAGGATTCATACACTCCACAACAAATGGACGACCTCAAAGATATATAAGATATATTATTATTATAATTAATAACATACTTACAACAGGAATAACACCTAACATTGCTGAGCTATATTCATATTAGGAAGATTAGGAGGGCCATAAGTTTATCAGCTTAAGCTGTAATATGTATTCCACCCTCGTGAAATAAAGTGTATTATTATTATTATTATTATTATTATATCTACCTGTTCCTAGCATGCATACATCGATGTCTTCTCGTCCACCAGATGAAAACCTGTAGTCTGTAATAATAGATATAATTAGCTTGCACAATGTCTTACTATGGATACAATAGAATCACTATAACTATACCATCTGCTTTAATCTTGGGTAAGATGATGTCACAGATTTTTTCCTGTAACATACAAAAAAAGGAAAAATACTCTTCAAAGAAAGAAATGACAGATACTTCGACTGTGTTCCTACAATATTCAAATGAAATGTTCTGTAAATTACTTTTTTGGAAAAGCTCCTAAAACAACACAAAATGCACAGACTGATGCCTCTGTGATCTCTGTGCATTTGATCTAAAAGTAGATTGCATGGCTATGTAACAAGACGGAAACACTAAAACAACCTGCACAGATGATTCCAGCTTACGTTCACCATCTATCATCCATGGTGTCTGCGGTAGACGTCTTGAATATTTGTTATATCTACCTGTACAAACAATGACAATAATAAGGATATAAATAGAATGCTGCAATACATACAGTACAGATCAGAATACATATTGGTTGTCATCGTACCTGCTAATAAAATAGAAGAGTGGGAACAAGAAACTTGAGTGCAATGACATTTGTAGCTTGGTGGTTGAGGAGGACAGTAAGTATACCTAGAATAATAAAAATATATTGAAGCAATTAAACCTTTGTATTAGAATTGATTAGAGCATTTGAAGGTAAAATCTATTTACTTTCTTAACTTGTCTGCTGTATCCAAGTCCTCTAGAGCTCTCCTTACCGATGTTACAGAAAACAAGACTGGTTTCGGGTCCTTCTTCAATTAAAAACATTGGATGCATTATTCAACATTTCTGAAACAACATTCTAAGAAGCAAGAACTTGATGATATAGAGAGCTGTAAGCAGCAGCTGTTCTACTGATAGAGTTGTTTTCGTATGAGTGGGAAACCTACGGTATGGATCGAGTTATAGTCACGGTACGGAATCGAACACATTGTACATGGTCAACCAATCACAGCACGTGAAATCATTTCTCAACCAATCAGAGTGCTTGGATACGGCACGATGATGGCACGATACGGTCACTGCACGGCACGAACCGTACCGTAACTACTTCCCACTCATACGAAAACGACTCTATGATTCTTGGACTGTACGTACTCTTTTGGCTTTTCTTTCCTTGAACTGTGCTGGATCAAACTCTGTCCTGACATTTTATTGTAAAGTTTGTAAAGTAATGTGATGAAGTGACATGCATGTGTTGACATGATTGAATCAACAATGGAACTCAATACTCACAAGAACTCTAATTCTTCATTCCCGTTGTGTCCAAAATGAATGGAAACCTGGAATGAACTCTGTTGAAAATTTGGTACAAAATAATTACTTACAAAGAGAAAACAAAATTCACCTTCTCCCTTACTTTCATTTTTTCTTTCATAAATATAACCAACTAACCTCATGTTGGAAGTAGACACCCAATGAGATACCTAGTGCAGGTCCACACACCCACTTAAATACTTCTTTTATTGACGGCAGTGAGTCTACTGTATTTTTATCTGCATATATTCCACTGATGACCAGAAAAACAAGCTTAGTACTGATAAGATAGATGGGCTTCCTGTTCCTTGTCTACCACAGGAAGCCCAAGTGTTACAGGATGAAAGTTACAATATCTGTTTTCTTGAAATGAATCTCACCTGAACTTCTCTTTTAAATACAGAAATATAGAATGCTGAAAGTCAACAAAACATGCCATAATGAACTCAGCTGATATACATGTATAAAAGTATTATTGAAGAAGCAAAGCTCACCTGTCTAACCAGGCAACACAGAGGGATTGATACAAAGAATGTAAAACTTTGATATTCAATTTCTGAGCTCTCAATGGCATCTTCAATCTGGTCATGAAAAATGAACAACTCCGTACATGTATGTAATATGACAACTAAAGCCAGATACAGGTCTTTATGCATCAGTCAATTCCAGCAATGCCCATCCATTCATTGAACGCCCAATGAAAGTCCGAGCCTGTATTAAATTTTGAACTGGTTTAATAAACAGCCATGCCCCAATTATATTGTTTTAATGGCAGGCGATAATGCCCGACCCCCTGGGCCCTTAAAAAATAATGAGCATTGCTGGAATTGACTGATGCATTATGACCAACCTTTGCTGTATAGCAAGTGCAAATTTACAGTAAGACAGTGCAGCATCAACCAGGCATTCATAAAGGTGTCCAACTTAGAGTGTCTGGTATCCTTGCAACTCCCTAACCCCCCCCCCCCCCCCCCCTTCTCCCTCCCTCTCCTCCCCCACTACATAAAGAATAAACAAATGAAATATTCCCCACTATTAGTAAAGAAACTTACTTGTTTAGTTATACATTCATGTGACTGTAGAATCCCTAGACATACTGTACATGAGTGATCCAATACATCCCTTGCATCCTCTTTGCTTTCTCCATTTTCTTTTTCATCAGAGACTATTTCCGCATCTATGCCATACTTCTCACAAACAGATCTAGAGACTGCCTATCAAAACATGTACACGTGCTATGAATGGCTACTGTTACTAGCAATGATCACAATGATTACATGTACACGTGCTATGAATGGCTACTTCATACTGTTACTAGCAATGATCACGTGTACACGTGCTATGAATGGCTACTGTTACTAGCAATGATCACGTGTACACGTGCTATGAATGGCTACTGTTACTAGCAATGATCACGTGTACAAACCTCGTACTCTCCTTCATACAACGAAGAGTTTCTCTCATCGATAAAACGTAAAATACATCGCGAACACAATGTTAGCTTGTGCAAAGCAGCCACGACAGTCTCCAAACGTTCAACCTTCATGGTGTGTTTGACTTCAGTGATATACGTATTATAATAACGCTTGATTGTGGGGTAATGATGGGTGTAAAAGCTAAATGTATAAACTTTCCGCCATCTTGAATTTCTTTGTAACGCCGCTGACCACATCAAACACAGGGAACCCAATGAAATAACTTTTGAAAACATTTTTTAATTATTAGTCGGGCTTCCTGTGGAAGACCCGACTCTAGAAATGAGAAGCGTTCGTCGTCGACCCCAAAAAGCATACTGGGTTCTACAGCGCATGCGCCCTGTGCCGGCCGCTAAGATAATCACCGAAGGCTCAAACAACATGATTTATCAATACGAGACTGGTCGAGTCTGAATTCACAATTTATGTCGTCTTGTTGTCAAAATAACCACAATAATTCATAGAGATATGGATTTATCAATCCAGTACTAGTACTGCAAAGGGTTTAGAGATCTTCAGAACTTAGAACGAAGTGAGTTGATACACGCAGCCGTGAAGAGAAGAGAACAGTTGTAACTGAGGTTTTCAGCCGACCGATAATAGTTTATGTATACGGTATTTGTATTTGTATTTGTATGGATATGTTTATGGTAACAAATAAACTATGTCATTGTCATTCATGATTCGCTGAGTTTGTGAAATCGCAGTACTGAAATACTCCAGTTTCGAGTTGTTAATTAAGCGATGACCGCTGTTCTTGACAAAAGACGCATTTGCTCAGGCTAAGCCTCAATTCAGTGTAAAATTATTCACAAATACCGACGAGAACGCGAAAAAGTGTTGACATTCAACAATAGAAACCATTTTTAATTGCACGGGTTATTCTCTGGATTGAGGCTAAGCCTGAGCAAACGCGTCTTTTGTCAAGGAGTACAGCGGTGTCTAAACAAACTCGAAATGGGAGTATTGCAAGGAAAGCAAGTTCTATCGAGCTCGTTTTAATCGCACTATAAGATTCTATATCTAGTTCAAATAGGTTACATTTCATTAGTATTGTAGAAGCGATCGTTATCTCGTCACGTCCTGTGTATGGAATTTCATGTATTCAGTAGAAGACATGGTAAATACTCTTGATGATTGTGATATTCTAGAAAAAGCTATTCTTGTGCTGGGAGATTTGATTATTGTACATATACAATACTTTATGATCATTCTAAACCATAGTGCGTTAATGAATTACCTTGCCTATGTGTTTGATGCATTAGTCTACGGCGCGCGGGCTCTTGCTCGAGCTTTATTGCCATTGACAATATTTCATTGACAATGGATATATGGTCGAGAGCAAATCAGATTCAGTCGAGATTACCGTACCGATCGCAGCAACCACTGCTTGCTTTAAGAAGCCCGACTTAACGCTACAAGAGCGTCTAGTTTTAAATTATTTTGCATTATTAAAATAATCATTTTCGTGAGTATAAAAATGTTCTTACAAAAACAAACAGAAGAAAAGAAGAAGAATTTTTTTTTGGCGTAGCGAGGAATCGAACCAGGTTATTTTGTCCTCCAAATCAATAAGCGTGCACGATAGCCTAGTGGTGCGGGGCAGTTAATTTTATTTAGTGGGCCTAGGCGTCGACTGTTCCCTCCCTCTTTGATCACTAAGCTGATTGGTGTAATGCCCGGATAGCGCGGATGGGGCCGAAATCTTCATCCTATACGCAACATACTGAAAACCCCATATTGGGAGGTACATTAAACTACGTATGTGTGTATGTATGTATACGGTGACTCAGCACAATGTCTGGGAGTATGGGCCTTTTTTGGATAAATTACCGGCATTCATCTCTTTTGAACCTGAGGGTCTAGGGGTTCGAGTCCCAGCCGTGACAAGGTTTTTTTTTCAGTCATTCTTTCTTTTTTTGGTTTGTTATTGTTTTGTTATTGTTCGTTTGTTTGTTTGTTTTCTTTTTTGGAATTGTTTACCTATTGATGAGCTTTCATCTCTTCTCCTTCTCTGAGCCCTAGGTCCAGTTAAATGATTTAATTTTAGTATTTAACGTTGCTTTCTTTTGAGTAATAACATTTACTGAACGATATTCAACAGACACAAGAATTCAGGAATTTATTATACTGATAGATCCACCTGTTCAAATAGTGCAGAGCGTAAATAGCATAAATCAACTTATCTACTAGATATATTTATTATACATTCAGTTTTAGTGTGCAGTACGGCTGGAGTCGTGCCATACAATGATTACTTAACTCGGCAATTATTCGCCGAAGGAGAAGTGATTATTGGAGGATATTCACCGAGACGACTGAATAATTACTGAGATGAACGTAAAAATAACAAGACAAACAAGAAAACGTAGGAAAATCTTATGAAAAGTACCGGCAATCGTTCGCTGTTATGGCTTATATTCAATGTTTGTTTACGGCCTTTTGAAGTAACTTTAAACACCGCAGAAAACTATCTAACTTATCAATCTATGGACTCACAACTTTATCCTATATTTGTCGCAAATTTGTGTTTTTCGAGAAACGTTTTCTTTCAGTATGTTTATTTTCTCTTCTGAATCCTCGACGAACCTGGTTGGCCGCCATCTCAGTGCCGAAACGCTGTAGGTGATTATCGAGAAATAGTCCGAAAGTTCTCGACCAATCAGCGCGCTTGATTTTCTATAATCACCTGTGTAATTATACTAAATACGTCACGGAACGCTCTGGGCAGAACACAGGCAGCAAAGCAAGCAGAGCAGTGCGTATTCCTCGTGAACTGAAGTGAAGTACAAGAAATACTTTATTCAATTAACACAATATAATCATTCACAAATATCAAAATAGAAAACTTTAACAAACAATAACTTGATTACATAACTATACTTTCATGTTTCTTTATCGATCAAGATCATGACCACTAGATGCGTCAATCTCTCGTTTATCAAATAAGCTGTAAATACTTAAGGGTTTTTGATTTGTTTCTTTATCAAGCAATATTTTATATCAAAAATGTCAATATTGACATAGTCGGTCTGGCAATGCTTCGCAAACTAGTGAATACCTAACCACACAGATATCCCGTCAAGTCAAGGACATGCAATGACTCTTGCGCATCTTGTTTTTCAATGCTTTTGCGTGCTGCTTTGGCTGCAGCTTTTCTAATCGACGGCTGACCAAACAACACCGTTAATATCAGTCACATGTTCATGGTTCATCTTCGTCTTCAAGTTCTTTATCCAAGTTGAGCAGGAAATCCTCGAGGTCGGCGCAATTCCTGTGGAAAACACATCAATCACTCTTCGTTACCATAGTAACCTTTATTGCCATAGTAACTATTGTCAAATAAAAGACCTACGTTTTTCCAATTGGAGATGTGGAAGAGCCACTGTCTCTCGGCACGGGGGTCTGGTGCGGCACGGGAGGTGGACTGGTTTCGTTTAGATAGTCTCCAGCAAAACTGAATCAATAATAATCAGTCAGTTGGACTACTAGACTAGGACAATTTAGGACCCTAAACATAGTGGTACTAGACTAGGACAACATAATAGGAACCCTAAACATAGTGGTACTAGACTAGGACAACATAATAGGGACCCTAAACATAGTGGTACTAGACTACAACAACATAATAGGGACCCTGAGCATAGTGGTACTAGACTACAACAACATAATAGGGACCCTAAACATAGTGGTACTAGACTAGGACAACATAATAGGAACCCTAAACATAGTGGTACTAGACTACAACAACATAATAGGGACCCTAAACATAGTGGTACTAGACTACTACAACAACATAATAGGGACCCTGAGCATAGTGATACTAGACTACATCAACATAATAGGGACCCTAAACATAGTGGTACTAGACTACAACAACATAATAGGGACCCTGAGCATAGTGATACTAGACTACATCAACATAATAGGGACCCTAAACATAGTGGTACTAGACTACAACAACATAATAGGGACCCTAAACATAGTGGTACTAGACTACAACAACATAATAGGGACCCTAAACATAGTGGTACTAGACTACAACAACATAATAGGGACCCTAAACATAGTGGTACTAGACTACAACAACATAATAGGGACCCTAAACATAGTGGTACTAGAATACAACAACATAATAGGGACCCTGAGCATAGTGGTACTAGACTACAACAACATAATAGGGACCCTGAGCATAGTGATACTAGACTACAACAACATAATAGGGACCCTAAACATAGTGGTACTAGACTACAACAACATAATAGGAACCCTAAACATAGTGGTACTAGACTACAACACAACATAATAGGGACCCTAAACATAGTGGTACTAGACTACAACAACATAATAGGGACCCTAAACATAGTGGTACTAGACTACAACAACATAATAGGGACCCTAAACATAGTGGTACTAGACTACAACAACATAATAGGGACCCTAAACATAGTGGTACTAGACTACTACAACAACATAATAGGGACCCTAAACATAGTGGTACTAGACTACAACAACATAATAGGGACCCTAAACATAGTGGTACTAGACTACAACAACATAATAGGGACCCTAAACATAGTGGTACTAGACTACAACAACATAATAGGGACCCTGAGCATAGTGATACTAGACTACATCAACATAATAGGGACCCTAAACATAGTGGTACTAGACTACAACAACATAATAGGGACCCTGAGCATAGTGATACTAGACTACATCAACATAATAGGGACCCTAAACATAGTGGTACTAGACTACAACAACATAATAGGGACCCTAAACATAGTGGTACTAGACTACAACAACATAATAGGGACCCTAAACATAGTGGTACTAGACTACAACAACATAATAGGGACCCTAAACATAGTGGTACTAGACTACAACAACATAATAGGGACCCTAAACATAGTGGTACTAGAATACAACAACATAATAGGGACCCTGAGCATAGTGGTACTAGACTACAACAACATAATAGGGACCCTGAGCATAGTGATACTAGACTACAACAACATAATAGGGACCCTAAACATAGTGGTACTAGACTACAACAACATAATAGGAACCCTAAACATAGTGGTACTAGACTACAACAACATAATAGGGACCCTAAACATAGTGGTACTAGACTACAACAACATAATAGGGACCCTAAACATAGTGGTACTAGACTACAACAACATAATAGGGACCCTAAACATAGTGGTACTAGACTACAACAACATAATAGGGACCCTAAACATAGTGGTACTAGACTACAACAACATAATAGGGACCCTGAGCATAGTGGTACTAGACTACAACAACATAATAGGGACCCTGAGCATAGTGATACTAGACTACAACAACATAATAGGGACCCTAAACATAGTGGTACTAGACTACAACAACATAATAGGAACCCTAAACATAGTGGTACTAGACTACAACAACAACATAATAGGGACCCTAAACATAGTGGTACTAGACTACAACAACATAATAGGGACCCTAAACATAGTGGTACTAGACTACAACAACATAATAGGGACCCTAAACATAGTGGTACTAGACTACAACAACATAATAGGGACCCTAAACATAGTGGTACTAGACTACAACAACATAATAGGGACCCTAAACATAGTGGTACTAGACTACAACAACATAATAGGGACCCTAAACATAGTGGTACTAGACTACAACAACATAATAGGGACCCTAAACATAGTGGTACTAGACTACAACAACATAATAGGGACCCTGAGCATAGTGGATAAATGTTCACACGACGATATAGAGACCTTCGTTCGATATCCGTGTCGGCGTCGTCTTCGTGGAATTCATCTTTTTCATTCTGTAGATCTTCAAGCATCTCGACCAGTTTCTTCTCGAATGACCTTGGCTGTTGGGAGTCTTGGCCGGGTTCCTGGCCATCCACCAATTGTTGTTGGTCGGTCGAAGGAGCAGCTTGCTGAGCGAACGATTGTTCGGGTTCCACTTTAGGTTCTGACGAAGTGCCGTCTTTACTATCGACGGATGCCGCAGGTTTATCTTTGTCGTCAGTGGAAACGACCCTGAACAGAAAAACTGACATTAACTGCTCATCTACGCAATGCATTCGATCATTCTTAGCCTTTATGGCTGCAGATCGACTAACGGAAACTTGATGGAATCCATTCACAGGAAACTCACTTTTCTTGCAATGGCGATTTTCTGTGCGCTTCTGCGCCACCTTGTCCACTTTCATAACTTGGTTGACGAATCATGATATGTGGAATCAACAATGGCCTGTAAACATAGACAAACGAGCAGAACTAGAATCAAGGATGCATGGTACTATACTACTACTATTACTACTACTACGTACTACTACCACCACCACCACCACCACCACCACCACCACTACATAAAGTGTACACGTACGCTGGTTTGGGTTTTGCTGAAGGCTTGGCAGGTTCTTGCTTTGCTTCGTCTTCACTCTCTTTTACATCAGCCATTTTCTCTACTAACGTATCGTAAAACGACACGCGTTTCAGTGAAGTTCTCTTCGAGTCACTTTCACTCCCAGGATCCTTTGGTGCCTCACTGACAAGGAAAGAAATCCAAAGATTATCTTATACCCCATTCACACCAAGGCTTAAACATGTTTTAAGGAGGTTTAACAAAAAAGGTTTAGAAAATTATCTACAAACGCCACGCAACATTTGTCACAAAACTGCTGGTAAACTGTCCTTTGTGTTGCGTAGTATAAATACCAGATAGTTTGATTCTTGTGAAATTAGATGCTCTCAGATTATAGAAGCTAGAAAAACCCAGTTTAACTAAAGGTGCGGTAATACGAGCAACAAAATCGTGCAACTTGTCGCGCAACATTGTTGCGTTGCAAGTTGCAGAGCAATATTTCTCGTATTACCACCGTTCGCGCAACTTGTCGCGCAACACATTTTCGTGTTGCAGGTTGCAAAACTTTGTTGCGCAAAGTAGAAGCTCTTTCTACTTCATGCAACAAAGTTTTGCAACCTGCAACAAATGACCGAAAATTTAATTTGTTGCGCGACAAGTTGCACGAACGATGGTAACACGAGAAACATTGCTCTGCAACTTGCAACGCAACAATCTGAAAATGTTGCGCGACAAGTTGCACGATTTTGTTGCCCGTATTACCGCACCTTAAACAAGTTTTGGTGTGAATGGGGCATTAGATGTCAACAAGTAACTTTTACTAGTGTCGTAATTGTTGTTAAAATGGCCTCGTCACCACAGCCCTCTGGACAGACAGACAGGCGCTAGTGGGAACAAAAGACATTTATTCTCTCGCATCCGTCATATTGTCATAACGAGACGAGAGGGCCCTGGCACGAGGGGATTTTCTACCTCGTTGCTGTAGCTCCAAATATCATATTCAAAGCGTCCCTTAACAAGACCGACGCAGGACGTGAAGGGGGGTGGTGACCGGCTGGTTTGTCGCCTTTCTTTTCTCTCATCACAACCAAAGGTTCTCCTTGTTCTTGTACGATCATAGACGATGGCCGTGAACCACGTGGTGTCCTGATGTACGACACAGGCCTGAAAACAGCCGCGAATTAGTATCTACACAATTATTAGCGTGCGCACTGGGCAAACAAGAACAAGTCTGAGTTATTAGCGTGCGCACTGGGCACTAGTCTGAGTAAAACGTCAGCTACTTCAGTGGTACTGGGCACTAGTCTGACGTCAGCTACTTCAGTGGTAGTTAGCTGTTATTTGGTCAGCGGTAAAACGGTTAATAGTTTCGTTAGTTCTTTACTCCCAATAATGCAGCCCCGCCCATGTGGAAGTATGATTACGTGATCACGTATAAATGTCACGTGGTTTGACATGTGACTTACTTCTCTGCTAACTCAAGGAGTCTTCCAGCGAACGACCTTTTGTTTTGGCTGGACCTTCTGTCGGAAACAACCGCAGCTAATAATAACGTACACACAAAAACACTTCGACAAAATGATTGAAAACGACTGCATGAACCGGCGATCGTATAGAAAACAAGTATAGTGCATATTTCTATCATTAACGTACAACGGTGGAGAGCCGCCTTGTGTTTGAGTTCCTTGCCAATGTCTTGTCATGTCTCCGTACAACTTTTTCATGCTGAAAATAAGATGATCATAGTTACAATGTACGATGGAATGCTGTTCAGATAACTGCTTGGACTGGCGCAAGTGCAATGGTAGATCAACAGTTTACTGCTTTCTATCAAAACCTGGACCGAAAACTAATTCGTTCAACTGACCGAATCTCACGCAAACTTTGTTTCTTCTTCTTGTACCGTCTCTTGCTGCGTTTAGATATTTCTTCATATCTGAGTATTGAGATCAAAACAAATGTGAAGACAATATAATCTAGGCTGTAAAGCATGCGGTAATGCAACTAGATTATCATAGAGGGTTCCTACGAACGGCAGACAATAATCAAACAGAACATATAATAACTGATCTAGGCGTCGATCTAGGCTGTAAAGCACATAGAGGGATCCTACGGCAGCCATCTTGTGTGACGTAAGGAACAGTGAAATAGTTTTGCGGAATGAGAAAAGAGTTCATTTCCCTGACGAGAAACATTCTATTAATTGTTCTGAGCCACAACATGGCCGCCGTAGATGAACTTCATAAAATGGGCCTGTGTAACCGAGCCTCATTCATGGATGGTCAGCAACTGATGGTTTTTAATTTCCTGCACAAATGTTAAAAGTGAGAGTTTTCATGAACATTGCTCGAGATTAACAGGATTAAACTGGGTTAAACTGGATTAAACTGGTTTAACAGGATTAATATTTTAATATTGGATTCCAACGAGTAAGAAGGCCAGGCGATTGGTCAACCAATCAGGAGTCGGGTAAATCCATGCTCACAGCTGATTGGACAGTAATGGAAGTATTGATTAACCAATCAGAGAAACATTTCCTGCTTCTTTACTCGTGCAATCCATAGAGTACGTAGATGAGAGAGAAAGTGTTGTTATACCTTATTTGCTCCTTATAATACCTGAGACGCTCTTTTTGGTCAGAACGAAATTGCCACCACGCGATGGACGCGACGACACAAATAAAGATGAGAATGATTGGAATGGATGGACCTAGCACTATCTCGTCTGGTGGGAAGCTTTCTTCCTCGGCCTTCTTAGCCTTCTCTTTATCTTCATGATACGTCACAACTACTCCGGCACTGTTGTTGGAGGGGGATGCAGCTCGTATACCCCTTGTATCTCTCAGCGATCTCCTTACCTTAACAACACGTGACGTCACGTCATGGTTGACGTCATGTTTGATTGCCCTTCGGGGGTAGGGAGAGTACTGTCTTGTCGATTGATTTACGTCCAATGATAAGGTCTTTGAAGGTCGGTCTTCAAACCAATACTTCAAAACAAAGCCATTTCCCTCAGTAAAACTAGTACTTTTAAAATGGACCCGGACCTCATTTGAGGTTGTTGATATGATCCCCTTAGGATAATGCCCCTCACAGAACTCTTTTGTGTATTTACGCCGACCTCTTACGACTTCTCGTATCTGCACATAGTCACATTGGCACCTTGGTACATCACAAGAGGGACCAGATTTGACGTCAAAGGCAACAAATTCTAACGCTACCAAAGCATCCTTAGGGGCGATTATTATCCAGGTACATTTGGTGTTGGTACGACGTGGGTACTCAGGACTCGATATTGTACCAGGAACATTCAGCTCTTTAGTGTGGCACTCTGGGTACAAACAAACAAACAATCAATCAATCAATCAAGACTGATTCAATCAGTCAGACAATCGGTCAATCAGATAGTCGGTCAGTTAACTGTCAGTCAGTCAAGCAACTGTCAACAAACTGTCAATCAGTCAATCAGATAGTCGGTCAGTTAAATGTCAGTCAGTCAATCAACTGTCAACAAACTGTCAAACTGTCAATCAGATAGTCGGTCAGTTAAATGTCAGTCAGTCAATCAATCAATTAACTGTAGTGTCAGTCAGTAGTGTCAACTGTAGTGTCAGTCAGTCTTCTCTCTAAAGCCAAGCAGGCCTCCACCTTAAAGATCCTTCAGCAATAATATTTAACTATCAATATTTATATTTTATGGCTTTCACCTACGTCATCGAACATTTTCCCAGGACTTATATAGAACAAAACCTTCATAGGCCGAAAGAGCAGCCAAAACCATAGATCTCAGCCGAAGTTTTAGTTAAAAGAAGTTTTAGATACGAAGATATGAGCGATCGCTTATGCTCATAATTTAGTTAAAATGTATGGGTCCGCCATGTTGGTGTCGCATCGAGGGACACCAACATGGCAGCCAAATCACGAAGACTGAAAATCATGTTTAATTGCAAATACTTCAAGTTTTCAATAGCTTTATTCGTCAAAATAAAGTTACCCATCATCTACAAAGTTAAAATCGTATTATTTCATTTGGATTTTAGCTTTTTGATGACGTCATGTGAAAGCCAAGAATATATTCCATATATTACAACAATTAGGTAGAATTCTCTTTTTACACGGCTCAAAGGGAGAACACTTTGTAATTAATTTTAATTTTAGTGATTTTGATTCCGTGTCTAAATAAAGTTCATTCATTCATTCATTCAGTCAGAATCAGTCAGTCAGTTAGTCAGTCACTCCAGACAATCATTCAGCCAGTCAATCAATCAATCAACTGTCAGTCATTCAGCCAATCAGTCAGTCAGTTAGTCAATCAGTTAATGAGTTCCTTAAATTCGAAAATCTTAAAAAATCTTAAAATCGAGATTCGCTAAAAACAAGAAGATAATCGGGAAGAATGTACAAAGCGTTCCTATGGTTACCAGTAATAAAAATATTACCACGTACCGTTTGGTGGTCTGGTGACTAATCTAAAGTCACGTGATATATTATTACTCTCATCAATGTATATCATTTCTGATCTATGCCTCCTTTCCCCTCCCCTTCCCCTTCCCTTAGCCCTTCGGCTATCACAACTGACTTCGGCTATCACAACTAATATTGGCCTGGATTTTAAAACACGTTTATGTAACTCTATTTTGCCAATAGACTTCAGTGATTCTATTCACATTTCTCTGTTTTCATTTATTCAAATTTTCAGTTCTACTTCTCCTTCTATGTTCGGCTTTGTAAAGAATATATTTCTGATAGTTTGCGTGGGTGCGCTAAAGAAGATTTATCGTCGTGAAATAAGAACGACGATTCTCGTGTAGTAAGTGATGTTCGCCACCACATCCATTTACAAGATCGTATCTTTAACTTGTGATAATCGCACCTCTTCAAAAAACAATTCTGTGCAAAACACACACGCGTCATCTGTTGTCCCGTAAACCCAACTAACTCAGCATGGCGAGATGAGAAGGTTATTCACATCATGTACATCGATATGGGCTTTGCAATGACACAAATACACACCATTAAGATGTGCTTCTAGGTTTCACACGCAAAGCAGACAAACGAGTCATTCGTGACCCTAACGGTAGCAGTCTTCTCCTTTCTAAAGTGGGAGCAATTTGACCTTAAGTATGGCCTGGGGTCCGTTTACCCCGCTTCGCCTGATGTTTACATGGAAATGAAAAAAACGTGTTTCTTTGTTTAAAATGTGATAAACTGCTCTGATAGTTAAAGTAAAAGAAACATATTCACGTCCATCTTTTCGTAATTCCCTTCTTTATTTTTTATTGTATATTTTATTGTTTTTGTTTCAGAGCTAAAAACAACAGAATTGAGTCTGAATGTCATCAACGATACTCTTAATGATAACAATAAACACAACGTTGACAGCAAAGACTTTCGATTGAGAAGACTTTTAGTTATGACACAAGGCAAACCTTAGGAGATCAATAATACTACAGCAGAATATGCAGGGTTAAATGAAAACGTATTTTCCCTGTCTTGTGTAGCTATATAGCTACATGTTTGAAAGGCGGTACGACCTTTATGACAGTAGAACCGGCATTCAGGCTGACACTGAGTAAGCCAGTAGTCTGTGCAAGTATTGAATATGACTTGATGAAAGTAATAAGCAAAGAAAGTAAGAGAACATCGATTAATCCATTACATACTTGACATGTTACCTTTTAGTGAATATTCCCTGGGTCTTGCTACCACCATCGCACACAGTAGAACACAAGCAAGAAGTGCATACAGTCTGTAGCAGTATCTCGCCATGAACCATTAGCTTTCCGCGACACACTAGTAACTCTGCATGACAACGAAGTCATAAATCGACGTCCAACTCTCCCTAAATCAATTGAAACCGGATGAAAATAGAATGTTGAAATTATTGTAAAAGTGAAATATGACTACACGAAGTAATGATACATCATTGCAGACCCTTAGCGCAGTTCTAGTGAAGAGGGTACTTGTATCGTGAACCAGGATTGAACAATCTTATGTCATTTGTCAGTATAAAAATTCATTTCATCACACCCCTAAATTCATCTCGACAAAAACTGTGCTGTTGACAAAGCTAAGTACTCACCTAACACCGGTCGGCGCACAATCAACCGAGCGAGCTGTTCTCATCTGTTTGTGACTTTATATTGATAGAGGTTTTGTCTTAGTAGTACAGATGATAATTCAAACTTGTTAGTATGTATTAAATATCCAGACTTTATGTGATGTGAATTAAATCTAAAGTTGAACCACCGTGTGATCTCCCAAGAAAGTTCGCGAATGACAACACGAAGATTACGTGACATGGATAATCATTATGTCACGCACGTCAAACGCTTAGAGTGGTATCAGTCATGCAATGCAGGTGTGCCTGTTTTCGAGATCATTCACAATTCCTCAGAATTAACATGTTTGTTCATATTTATACTCCTCTACTGCGACATCGCTCAGACTGCGTGGGCTGACTTGATGCTGAAAGGCCTTTTGAAATGTGAAGAATGAAAAATTGTGCTTCAAAACTGACAAAAATACGTCCAAGATATTGTTGTATAACGTGTAATGATGTGATCATGAAGTAAATAAACCCCTTCTGGCGGCTGGGATATCGGCTGATAATGTCCTTGGATGAGAAATGGTCCGAAAAAAGAACAGTTGGCCGAGAAGCGAAGCTTCGATGGTATATGTGATATTTTGAAGACCATTTCTCATCCAAGGACATTATCAGTTGATGAAGGGGTTTATTTATTTTATAACCCAACGATATATTTACCTTCTTTAAAATGTTAAGATTTCCACTGCATATTTTGTTGATTTTTTCGTGTTTGCTGGCGTAGCTTCATCAATCAGTCTTTTTATTTCAGTGTCACTTGTTTCTAAAAACATATTTTTTTTATTTTCCATGTTTTGTTTTCATTTCTTTTTACGTCATATTTTTACTGGACGGATATCACTTCGGAAGGGATCGTCTAATAATGTACCACGTGACCCCTTTGGACCAATGACAGCGCGCGAATATTTATCATTGGGTTGAGAATGATGTGAGTGCTTTACCGGCAATTATTATATATCTGACGTAATTTTACCAAATTTGGTCATTTTTGAGGGCCGATATGAGACGTTAATGCCCTGTAGAAATCCGTAATGCCCTGTTCACAACTCAAAAAACTCAAAAAACAATATCCTGATAAAATTACGTCACAGTTATATAATAAATCCCTCATTAGATGTTTTCTCGGGTATTACGGGCTGACATTTTACTCGTTGCTCGCATTTTTCCTCGCCCTGCGGGCTCGGAAAAATACATTCGCAACTCGTAAAATATCAGCCCGTAATACCCGAGAAAACATCTAATAAGCTGTATTTATTATTCCACTAGTGCGTCATTTTACCATATTAGGGCAAGAGAACACGCAAAATATGCCAGCGTATTACACAGTAGCTCGCGCGCGCACGGAAAACATAGCAAAAAGGGCTCAAAAACTTCATGAAACAAAGAAACAAAATCACTTGTGAAATAATAAACCCATTATTTGATGGTTTGACAGATAATACTTGCGGCGGACAGTTTACTCATTGCTCGTATTTTTCCTCGCCCTACGGACTCCGAAAAATACTACGCAACTCGTAAAATATCCGCGCGTATTATCTGTCAAACCATCAAATAAGCTGTATATACACGCACGCGCTGGCTGTAGAATGAACGAGAATTCAAATACTGCACGAGGCGATAGCCGAGTAGATATATAAACAAGACGCTCAATGAGCGTTCACTCGGGCATTGTGAAAAGGAAAATGTCAGTTGTTCGAGGAAGTACTTGAAAATGAATGCCAGTTGGTTGAAGAACAAGGACAATGTCAGCTGCGCGAGGAGAGACCTGACAATGACTGACAGTTGCGTGACGAGGGAGACTATGTATATACATGTATGTGTCGAGTTCATTTGATTTGCCTTTGAGTTCATTTGATTACTTTTTGACTTTGAGTTCAATTGATTTGATTTTGATGAGTTTGTGTAAAGGCCCCCTCTCTAGCTTCAGATCCCGAAACGTCGAGTTTGGAATCGAGTTCGGGTTCGAGTTACGGTTCGAACGTCGAATAAAACAAGGACATCTTCTTCAATACAATATAATTTCTCTGACGTCATGACAATCAGTGACAGTTGAGTGACGAGGGAGACTATTAGTCCGGTGAGTACGAACATGATACGTCTTGAGGTTGCATAGGTCAGATGGTTCCGATAACGGCCTCGCGTTTGTTTAAAAATATATATATTTTAAGCGAGCTTCTAGTCCTTTTACCACTTCTAGTCATTGAACGATGAACTAGAATCCTGACCTTTTAATAGCTTGAAGATCTACAGCTGCTTTCAAAACTAAGATTCATAATCTACTTGAGTCCTGTGTCTCCTTTATCTTTTCAAATCTGCGGAGTAATCTTGAAACTCCGGATACGATTAAATACATCGCATACTCGTCATTTTGAAGCCGAACAAAACTACTACTACTACTACTACTACTACTACCGAAATCCGCATTTTCTAACTCGGGCGGCCTGCGGCCTGGGCCCGAGTAATTAGCAAAAAGTCTTGATCAGTGAAATGTGCCATTGACTTGTAATCGTACAGTCAGTTTAATTGAGGTTAAGAAGAGTTGAAACTAGTTGTCACTAATAACTGGCCATGAGATCGATGTTTTGCATGAAAAATCAGAAAGTTAGAATTTTGCAAAGCAGTATCCATTTTTACGGAAAAGTGTACCCAAATTAAAGATCGAATATTTTATTTTATGGTCTAATATGGTACCCAATTTAAGGATCTGGAGGTTCAAAAACCATTGGGGGCACATAGTATACCTATATAGCAATAACGGGGGCAATAACCCCGTGAAATAAAAATTAGATGTTAGTGTATAATGAGTCAAATAGTCACAAAAGAAAACAATGGAAATAAAGTCTACTAGTGTCTATTATTCTACTAACTATTTCACGGGTTTATTGCAATCACTCTATAATCCTTGGTCTACAGCCCTTTGCAAAATTTCTGTAAATCAAGTATATCAGTATATCCATATATCGGGTGCATTATGGGTAATACTATTTTAGAGTTTTTCCACAAAATATGCAGCAGACTTACAAACAACAAACTAGAGACTAAATTACATAACATTCTAGAGTTTCACCAATGTTGCTTGCGTGAAACATCATTTATGGGACTTTTTCAATTACCCATAATGCACCCGATATACCGATATACCAGGAGCCCATTACTAGGAGCCTTCCTCTCCTATAATAGGTCTGTACGACATCATTTGCACAAATTGAGCTAAAAATAGAACACTCATTATAAATTCCGCCCGATGAACCAATCATGTCGCGTCTTACACAATAGGAATTTGACGTCAGATTCAACACTGATGGCAGCCGAAAGCGTACCAGTTCTAGTGAAGAATCTGAATCTAGCTATAGTGAAATTGCAGAATAATTTCGTCGTCTGACTTCAGTACTTCACTCAAGCGAGGAAGAACAATGATTGAAAACATTAAAAACAAAACAACAAAAAACTAACTCCAGGTATTATTATTTATATCAAAACTTCAAGTGCGAGAATTTCTACAAAACAAAGCTAGCTAGTTCAAAGGCCAGTTCAAAACATCTTCTGCTCTTTCTGAGAAGGAATTCAACGATCTGGTATCATGGATAATCTGTTACGAAGAACCTAATTAAACTTGTGCAGGACTAGCAGTGAGAACCAAGCTATGAATATTCCAAACCGCCGGTGTGTTTTGCTAATTAGCACTGATTTGTTGTCTGAAACGCAGCAAAATGAATCACGAACTGAAGTAGGATTTTGTCGAAAATTCATTGCAATTGACACAAAGTTCCTTCTAAAACAGCGAAGTGAGGTACAGGGAAGCTTCTTTTTCTGTGGCCTGGGTGAAGATTTTATCGCATTTTTATTCAGCGGCTGATCTTGGAGTGCCGGTTATCTTGTCTTCTTTGCCAACTGAAGTCGCCTTTGGCGAAAGAACTTCGCCATACACACAGTGATAACCCTCTTGTTTTAGCCGGTTCTTTGCCGCTCTTTAAGGCACGGTTTGTCGGTTGAAAGTTTCAGTTGTTTTTCGACAATCTTTCGGCGAAGGTCTTTAGCAAAGTGCACATTTGTGTGGTTGTTTATGTTGGCGTTGCTGTCCACTGAAACTATCAGTGATGATGAAGGTGATGGATTTTGCTTCATCAGAGTCGAAATGGCACTGTGAGAAGGCTTCATTCTTACGAAGACTAAATCGGGAATCAAAAACCAACAGAAGAAAGTTGATAAAACAAGAATAAACATATGAAGCGATAGGTATAATGCACCTATCATCGGTTATCCCCTGGGGGGGGACCCCGGGCAAATACAGGTTTGCATGGGAACTTTTAGGGAGGTTTGAATGCTATTTCTCCCTGGGGGAGGGGAAAATGACGGAGATTTGTTGGAATTTTTTTAGTGTCATCAGAGAACTTGCGTGATGATACTAAAAACGGCAGCGAAGGAGGCTACTCTAGGAGGGGCATTTGTTTGTTGTATGTCCCCACTTACCAGGGGGAAATTAACAACTTTGACAGGCCCTTTTGCAAAGTCCCCTCCCTTGCCCGGGGTCCCCCCCCAGGGGATAACCGATGATAGGTGCATAAGAACGTAGAAGAATTTCGCGACATCGTGAGTCGCCAAACTAAAAGTCGCCACTAAGCGCTTTAGTTTATTGATACATGTGATTCATTCATTGTACACAGTTGTCTCGTTTCTTGTGCAAGGGAAAAATAGACTAGGACTTCCATGGATTAAGAATATCAATATTTTGGATCAAGTCCTCGCATCTTCCGTTTGGCCGCCATTTTATTTTTCAATTTGAAATTCTTCGGAAATTTGCATATCTAAAAATAGCCTAATTTGTGCAAATGATGTCGTATGAACCTATTACTAGAGGGAGGCTCCTAGTAATGGGCTCCTGGATATACTTGATTTACATAATTTTTGCAAAGTGCTGTATATCAGTACATATTATTGTTATTGATGCTGTGTCAAATGGCTTAGTGTTTGCGTTGATTTATCAAATAAACGGAAATTTAATTTAAAAATAAACTTTACCGAAAAAAACCAGAAATTAAAAGAAAAATATTGCTGCGAGCAAAGCGAGCAGCGAAACTAATCCGGACATGGGCTTGGGCTTCCTGTGTTGTGTGTGGACGCGTGTCACTGGGCTCTTTATTATCCAGCTTGATTCGAGATTTGAGGAATCGATCAAGATGATTTCTGAGTATGACGTCAATGGTCCACATCATGCTTCGACTTATGACGTCACTGCTCATGACCTCGTGGTTTATATTGCGAAATCACTGCTCATGTCCTCGTGGTTTATATTGCAAAATCCACATCGTGCTTCGACTGGTTCGTTTCTACATTTACCACAGGTAGCCCAAGCTATTAATGAGAGGCTTGTATCGAGCTATATATAAGAGTTTGTATGGGACCTTAGGCTCTGGTCGATAATTCCGTAAATAATAGGGCAAATAAACTAGAGCTCGGCTAAAAATCGCGGGATTTCCCTGAAATCGCTACCAGAGATCAATAAGGACACAAACAACACTACTGGAAGGTTAGAGTTTATTTGCCCTATTATTTACGGAATTATCGACCAGAGCCTAAGGTCCCATACAAACTCTTATATATAGCTCGATACAAGCCTCTCATTAATAGCTTGGGCTACCTGTGCATTTACTATATAGCAAGGTAAGTGTTCTTTTCTAAGTTAACAACAATGTCTTTCGCATCTTTATTCGTTGCTGGAAGCAGTCATCAGGGTGACGAACGATTTAGTGAAATTTCGAGGGGAAGACAATGTGCTTTTATGAGTCTTTCAGCTCTATTATGTGCAAAGTCGTGCCAATTGCCACACTGGAGGAGTCGAATCGATGAAATATTAACAGAAGGAGACAGGATGTACCTTAATGCCCTTGAAAACCAACTTATTCCAGATGCAGATACATTGTCGCTAAACTATCTGCCCAATCGTGCTTGCTGGTCCGTAAAATCGCCTATGAAATCGCCTATCGATTTCTTACTACTTTCACTGTGTCATATTGACATCAACCATGTCACAGACATTGAAGTCACAGAAGCACTGTTAAGTCTGGAAAATATATTCATAAGTTATGACTCTGTGATTAACAAACTCACAGACGTAAAAGAAATGGTCTAGATCAATGTCAGATTAGTTCACTACAAAGTGAACCATTGTTACTGTTACTACGGTTACTACCGTTACTAAATGTATATACCGTTACTACCGTTGTTGTTATTGTTAAGTTGTTATTGTTTCAAATACAATTTGCTATTTTCGATCAATAGCCATTAGTTTTATTGAGTTCCTGAAATTGTTTTTATAAATAAAAAATACAACAAAAATATGATCATTTCCATTCATTGTTGTCCAATATAGATTAATACAGTGAAAAGTAGTTCTGACAATGTTATTTTACAATTATAATCCATTTGTTAAACAATTACCACACAATTTCCCCTCACCCCCCCCCCAAAAAAAAACCAAGGAACACCACAAATAGTAACATTCAAATAATTAAATTATCCACAAATAAACTCCTTGCAAATAAATAATACATTAACAAAGACTACCATTTACTACCTACATGTAGCTTCTACTCGCAGCATTCCACTTGCATATAGCAACGACTAGTTTAAAAATAAACTTTACCGAAGAAGATTAAAACTAAAAAAAAAATTGACGGAACCGCAACTCGAACCTGCGATAATTAGCTGCATTTTATGCAAAACACTAAAAATCGACCATACACCCAGACTTAAATGCTGAGTCACCGTATGTTACGTATAGGACGACGATTTCGGCCTCATCCGCGCTATCGGGTAGTACACAATCAGCGACGTAGTCAAAGAGGGAGGGAACAGTCGTATCCTAGTCCTAAATGACTGCCCCTTACCACTTCAGCTACATTTGTATCTGTACTTCCGATTGTTTTCGAGGGTCAATTTAGTAGTCTATCCCTCCTCCTCTTCCCCCTCCCCTCCCCCTCCTCTCCCCAATCCCTCCTCCTCCTCCTTTCCTTCTCCAATCCCCTCTCCCCCTTCCCCTTCCCCTTAGGGCCGCTACGCAGGCTACGACAAAGGAGACCAATCTTCTTGAAGGATATTCTAGTTTGGTGACCTTTGGTACACTGATCGACACGTCATGCTCGTTGACGTACACGTAGCAACAAATGTCCCATCTTTCGTTCAAGCATTACTTTGAAACCTTCCACGTACTTATAACTGATTTTAAACTATTACAGAAAAGATTTGTTTCGTTAAACAGCTTTAAAAGGTAATATTTGAGCGATATTTTGGATGATCAAGGGCATCTCAGCACGACGCCATCCTTTGTTGCCATGTGGCTTGAGGTGTGGAATTCGATATCTTTTCGACTGAAGCGAATGCCCACGAATGCCCACGGTCAATTTTCGTAATATTCCGTGAAATGGTCGATACAATGGTCTATTTCCATATTTGGAAGTTTTCGGAGAGTATATCGCAATAACGCGGGAAATATGCCAGATTTCTTTTTTCAGCCAATCAGAACTTAGAATTTTAATTGGTTAATCCCATTACGGTTTTGTTTGCACTGCGGTTCAGCACTATCGTTCTTACGCGGAGCGTTACTTAAGACTTAGAACAAAATATTGTTAACATTAATGTTTGACCGTTTATCCGTTACATGTATCGATAAGTAGATTGGAGCCACACAACAGTATTACTCATCGTTTTTTTACACAGATATTTAAATTGATGACTGGCTGCATTTCTATCGAATAATATACAGCTATTTCAAAACAGGGGGGTGAAGGTTTTGTTGCACGTTAGTGTGAAGATATCAATTTTTCGAAGAGGAGAAATATAGAGATTTCATTGATAATTATATATTAAAAGCCTTTATTTGATGAGGGTAAAAACACGCCCAAATAATCATTGACTGATGAGCTCACAAAGAGCGAAACAGACTGTATATATTTCTATACAAATATTAATACAATTAATACTATAATTAGACAAAAGAAAGCTACAAGAATACAAGAAGAAGAAAAAACGAATTACAAGAGTATAATAATGCATATAACAATATATAATAATTATTAATGTACTCATTCACATCGTTTGGTTCAAAAACAGCAGCAAGTCTTTCCTATTTTTCTCCATCTACAAAAATAACAACGATTATATTTTCATTTTAAAGAACATATTTCATTCATATTAATCAAGATTATTACCTTTCTGTCGCGGCTGGATTTCTTTACTTTCATTTGAATCTTCTTTCCTGACACAGCACTTCTACTGGAATTCTTTTCTTTCATAAACTGAAAAAGTAGCATCAAATTAGCGGTACACCACAGGTAGCCCAACCACAGGTAGCCCAACCACAGATAACCCAACCACAGGTAGCCCAACCACAGGTAGCCCAACCACAGGTAGCCCAACCACAGGTAGCCCAACCACAGGTAGCCCAACCACAGATAGCCCAACCACAGGTAGCCCAACCACAGATAACCCAACCACAGGTAACCCAACCACAGGTAACCCAACCACAGGTAGCCCAACCACAGATAGCCCAACCACAGGTAGCCCGTAAACCACAGGAACCCAACCACAGGTAACCCAACCACAGGTAACCCAACCACAGGTAACCCAACCACAGGTGAAACCCAACCACAGGTAGCCCAACCACAGGTAGCCCAACCACAGGTAGCCCAACCACAGGTACCCCAACCACAGGTACCCCAACCACAGTTACCCCAACCACAGGTACCCCAACCACAGGTACCCCAACCACAGGTACCCCAACCACAGTTACCCCAACCACAGGTAGCCCAACCACAGGTAGCCCAACCACAGGTAGCCCAACCACAGGTAGCCCAACCACAGGTAGCCCAACCACAGGTAGCCCAACCATTGCTTCTGATGCTATAATAAATATAAAGATATTTGTATGCGCACGCCTTTTTGATGGTTTTCCTGTGGTAGACAGCGTGCGTGCAATACGTATTATGTTGGGCTCCCTGTACGCGTCCCGTAAAGGCCAGGACACACGGTGCAACTTTTCTTGCAAAGATGCGCTCAACAGTTGCAGAAGTAGGATCGAGTTCTACTTCTGAAACTGTTGCGTGCAACATTTCATCGTGTGACACCCCAAAAATCATTGTTGCACAAAACGTTGCAAGAAGAGTTGCATCATGTGTCTGGGCCTTAAGACGCGCCTGTAGAAATCGTCTTACGGGACGTGCACAGGAAGCCCAACAAAATACGCATTGCGTGCGTGCACAAAAAAGACGAGCGAAACATCAGAAGCAATGGTTATGCTGCCTGTGGGTACATGTGCAGAGTTGACTAAATAGTAATGGATGTTGGATGCTGTTTGCCAGCAATGTTGGCAGCATATGCAAGGACCTTTAGCCTTCCGCAGAATGAGATAACTTGACATGTGCATGGAAGCAATATGACAATTCTATCCATTCCTACTTACTTTTGACATGTGCATGGAAGCAATGAGACATGACAATTCTATCCATTCCTACTTACTTTTGACATGTGCATGGAAGCAATGAGACATGACAATTCTATCCATTCCTACTTACTTTTGACAGTTGAACTGGTTGAGATGATTTATGTTCTTTCTTTTCCTTTTTTCTTTTCTAAAAAACATAAGTTAATCAAGAAATCAGAACTACACATTCGTTTTCTGCAGTAAATGATTACAACAATGTACCTTGCCTTTCTTTCTTTTGCGCCTTTTATGTTCAGCTAAAGAGATATCATAAAAATTCAAACCCATTATTACTATTTATTTATTTATTTATGATGGCAAAGGTGACCGTAATAACGCCATGTACAAGGAAAGCTACAATCAGTACATTACCTGAAGAATCCGATGAACTAGATGACAACCTTTCACTACTACTACTACTAGAGTGTCTACGTTTTCTGTGCTTTTTTGTGTCTGGTGGGAGACAAATCAGACTTAATCGATAATATATTATTATTATTATTATTGATAAAGAACTATGATAAGTATAGAAATGGAAACTTATGAGGAATATACAGAACAAATGTTCGGCAAAAATCAGACGCCTCGAGCGGGATTCGAACCCACGACACCCCGATTTCATGACAGGTGCTCTACCCACTGAGCTACCGAGGCAATCCCGCTCGAGGTGTCTGATTTTTTCTGAACATTTGTTCTGTATATTCCTCATAAGTTTCCATTATTATTATTATTAGTGGCAGTAGTAGTAGTAGTATATTTTTTTTCATCTCTTCCACTATATCCCATTGCTTATCTCTTCCACTATATCCCATTGCTTATCTCTTCCACTATATCCCATTGCTTATCTCTCTTATCCCCACTATATCCCATTGCTTATCTCTTCCACTATATCCCATTGCTTATCTCTTCCACTGCATCCCATTGCTTATCTCTTCCACTATATCCCATTGCTTATCTCTTCCACTATATCCCATTGCTTATCTCTTCCACTGCATCCCATTGCTTATCTCTTCCACTCATCCCATTGCTTATCTCTTCCACTGCATCCCATTGCTTATCTCTTCCACTATATCCCATTGCTTATCTCTTCCACTATATCCCATTGCTTATCTCTTCCACTATATCCCATTGCTTATCTCTTCTACTATATCCCATTGCTTATCTCTTCCACTATATCCCATTGCTTATCTCTTCCACTATATCCCATTGCTTATCTCTTCCACTATATCCCATTGCTTATCTCTTCCACTATATCCCATTGCTTATCTCTTCCACTATGTATCCCATTGCTTACTATATCCCATTGCCACTATATCCCATTGCTTATCTATATCCCTTATCTCTATATATCCCATTGCTTATCTCTTCCACTATATCCCATTGCTTATCTCTTCACTATATCCCATTGCTTATCTCTTCCACTATATCCCATTGCTTATCTCTTCCACTGCATCCCATTGCTTATCTCTTCCACTGCATCCCATTGCTTATCTCTTCCACTGCATCCCATTGCTTATCTCTTCCACTATATCCCATTGCTTATCTCTTCCACTATATCCCATTGCTTATCTCTTCCACTATATTCCATTGCTTATCTCTTCTACTATATCCCATTGCTTATCTCTCCATCTTCTTTAAAGTACAAATAATTATTCCAAACCTTTTGTTCTTGATTGTTCTCTATTGCTGTCTGAAGAAGGTGAATTACTGCTTCTGTTTTGTCTTTCATTATTTTGCTCTAAAAATGAAGCATAATTTGATTTCAAAAGTTCCATTCTCACCCTGCTACCATACTATCCCTTCATCTCTACCCTGATCCTGTTTAATTACTGAGTTCGTAAAAACTACAGTTGATGTTGTCATGTTGAGTGCCGGTTCTGCACACAGTCATTTCAAAAAACGTTGTCACTGACCTGCCTCACCGACTACGCGACTAGACCGAACGGGAGTACGGGTAGAAATCACTGAAGCGGTTTTAAATCTGCATATCTGATTAGCCATGCCTCGAATTTACAGTGAAGACCTATGCTGGCGAGTGGCTTGAGTGATTTAGTGGTCTTTAATTTGAATATTGTCACAGCACGGAACGTCCTTGACTGAAAATGAGTCATTGACACCGACTCTTATTTTCCTTGCGTAAAACACGAAGGCATACATTTATTCGAGTATTACTCTCCATTATGGTAATGAGAAAATAAATTTCCAGAGCAAATAATTTATTGCTTCAGTGATTTCTACCCATACTCCCATTCGGTATTCTATTGAGTCACGCAACTCGATGTCTAAAGTCACGCATAAAATGTAAGGATGTTTTTCGATTTATAGTAACCCATTCTGAGCAGGTTTTGTCAACAGGAAATTCTGTTTTAAATTGTGCAAATATAAATAGGCTAAAACTACTTGTATGACGATACAACTAAGTTTTTAGGTTTCAGATTAGTATTTAAAACAATAGACTTAGCTTTATCAAGTGGTCTGAGTTCTGTGATGCACAATGTACACCAACTGTATTTTGGTATTTAAACTCAGCAGTTGGCTAGTCACAGTTCCAGCTGATCATCCCAGCCATCCACCGAGTGAACGCTCAATGAGCGTCTAGTTAAAATACAATGGACATTACACAAGGGCCTGTTTACATGAGGGAGAGATATAAACCCTAGTGCTAAGATCTTCCTAGCAGACAAATCAACATAGCGGCAATACTTATATCTGTTGCTTTCTGTTTACATGGGCCGGGGTAGAGTTCTTTCGGGTACTAGGATCATCCTAGCACTAGGGTCATCCTGTCTCGCAGATAGGATGATCCTACTACTAGGGTTAACTTTTTGTTATGTAAACGAAACAAGGAGAGATAACTCTAGTGCTAGGGTTGTAATCACCTGAGCACTTCATGAATACGGTAAACGAACCTAGTAACGCAACTAGTAACACATCCAATGTATGTTGAAATTTTATCATGTAAACGCAATGTAAAGTACAGTGGAACCCGGTTAATACGGACACCATCGGGACGAGACGCAGTGTCCGTATTAACCGGGTGTCCGTATAAACCGGGTTAGTCAATTTACGTCATGTTTATTTTTAGCGCAAACACTGAATGCATGCCACTGGTGATCTGTTTATTTTTGGTGGGGAAAGTCTGAACGTGAGAAAGTACGGAAGAAACGTAATTTTATTAAAAAGCGATCAATTTACACATTGTTGTTGTGTAATAAAGTATTAACCGGTAGACTTTGTATGAAAATGGGTATATTGGGGCAAGAAAAAGTGTCCGTTGTCCGTATTATCCGGTGTCCGTAACGGGTATATTTTATAGACATTTGTATGAGTTTCGGCCGGGACAGAACAACATGTCCGTAATAACCGGGTGTTCGTATTAACCGGGTGTTCGTAAGGCCGGGTTCCACTGTAGTCCCTATTGCTAGGGAGATCCTAGGCCCTTCGGCCCGTCCTAGCCTAGGACTATCCCTGTCATACTTATACCTTGTCGTACTGAAGACCTACTACTATGTTCTTCGCGTAAGTCTCCTTTGTTGCTTCTGTCTTTCTTCCGTTCTTCTTAGATAAAAGTATTGTATAAAAACATTGGCTATTACATATAAATAATAAACTACGGTATGAGCTAAAATCTTACCTTTCACTTTGTCCGCCATTTTTATTTTCAATGAAGCCTGCGATCATTAGTGACAATAGTGGAGCATGCGCGGTAGATTCCAAGATGGCGGACGAAAGTGTTCAGTTTGAATAATGCGTTATCTAGTATCTTTGTGTTGTAGTGATTGGTCGTCATGAGTTCCATAACAGTTTATAGGCAAAAAGCTAGTCAAGCTTTCTTTCGGTGTAGCTGCCGGGTAAGTTCTGTTTCTGCAGCCGCAAAGCCCGCAGTTCTGTCTTCTGATAGGACATGACAGTCAGTGCCTTTGTCATTCAGCTGTGATAAACATGAGAAGCATAATGTTGTATTTTAACAGGCATTCTCTAATCGAGTACGTCACTATGACCTGATTGGACCACCAGACTCGGTATCAAACCTTAGAAAAGTTGTTTTTGCAAAGAAAGCCAACGAAACAAGAAGAGTAAGAGCTTGAAAGAATTCATATTGGTTGTTTGTTACAACTGATAATAAGTGATAACTGCTCTTATCAACAGGAGCAAGGTTTACGGCTACAGAAACAAGCATCATACAAATGGCAACATACATTCTGGACAGAACATAATGAAAGTTTTAATGAGGTATTGTATAGTATACATCCCCTCACTCCAATCTCTCCACTTCCCATTCATCCCCTACCTTCCCTCCCATTTCCATCCACATTCCATATATCCCATCTTTCCCTTTCCTACTTATCCATTACCTCACTGATGTCCCTCCCCTACTCTCCTTCCCATCCATCTCATCCCTTTAGGGGTGTCGAATGGTCCCCGCAAAAAGTCAGTCTCACAAAATTTCAGTCAAATTTTTCGGGTCTCGAAATCTCGTTTTTTCGCAAAAAGACATCTCAGAGTCTCGAATTTTGAAAACAAAGGAAATTGGTGAAAAAGTGTCTTGGGCTCGCAAAAAATGCCTGGTCTCGGAGTCTTGCAAAGTCTCGCCTTGACCATTCGATACCCCTCCCTTTCACTCCGATCTCTTCTTATATTCAATTAACATACTGATCATGATACTTTGCAGTCAAAAAAGAAATTTTTGGAAGAGCGTAAGAATGCTGAAAATGAAAGTGGTTAGTGCATGAGAAATATATTTGCTTTTTAATGTGATCCTATTGTTTTGATGGATGTGATCCTAATTGTTTTGATGGATGTGATCCTATTGTTTTGATGGATGTGATCCTGTTGTTTTGATGGATGTGATCCTGTTGTTTTGATGGATGTGATCCTGTTGTTTTGATGGATGTGATCCTGGGCCCGGTTGTTCGAAAGGCGATTAGTGCTAATCCTGGATTAGCGTCAATAGTTTTCTTAAGATTTAATCCTGGGTTAGCGCTAATCGCTTTTCGAACAACCGGGCCCTGTTGTTTTGATGGATGTGATCCTAGTATTGTTTTGATGGATGTGATCCTGTTGTTTTGATTGATGTGATCCTATTGTTTTGATTGATGTGATCCTATTGTTTTGATTGATGTGATCCTATTGTTTTGATTGATGTGATCCTATTGTTTTGATTGATGTGATCCTATTAGATAAACAGTTTGCTGATGAGTTGTCAGTGTTTTATAAGGATTTCTTGGACAAGAATTACAGTCTGCACAAGACTTTCCTTTGGTAATTATTATATGCTCTATCGTTGAGTGCACTTGATACTTGAGTTGATATAACTAATAATTATTTGAACATTGCAGGGAATGGTACACAAAGAATTTCAAGTTATTATGGTCATCAGTAGCTGTTATTGTAAACAAAGCAACAAGTAAATAATATTACATTACATTGACCAGTAGAGATATCTTACTGTACAGAGCTTAGGGGTGTCCGCTAATGTACATACAAGCTTAGGGGTGTCCGCTAATGTACATACAAGCTTAGGGGTGTCCGCTAATGTACATACAAGCTTAGGGGTGTCCGCTAATGTACATACAAGCTTAGGGGTGTCCGCTAATGTACATACAAGCTTAGGGGTGTCCGCTAATGTACATACAAGCTTAGGGGTGTCCGCTAATGTACATACATTGTCAAGCTTTAATATCAAACTCATTAATAATTCATGAGCAATTGGTCCAACCAGGTTTGTCCATTTGGTCACATGCATGGATCTATATACACGGATACAGAACTGATTAATAAAACAGTTCACATACATTAACTTCACATACAAATCCGAGGATCTGTAGATTCGATACCAAACAAACACAAATGTTGTAAAGTACTTAGAGTGCAAACCATATGTCCGCATACTTGGGAACCCAGGCCAGTATATTCTGTCGCTTGTTACTCGCTCCCAGAGAAATACCCCTGGGAACGAAGTCTGTTGGAACTTGTTCCGGAAGTCAAAATTACTCTCGTTTCTGATTGGTCGGCCTAGGAAGGTCGACCAATCAGTATCAAATATATTCTGGTTTGAATAGGATGGCCGCCATTTTGAATTTTGACTACCGGAACATGTTACAACAGACTTCGTTCCCAGGGGTATTTCTCTGGGAGCGACTAATGAGCGACAGAATATACCCCTGGGTTCCCGAGGATGATATGTCCGTGAAATAGTACTATTACTAAATAGTACTAAATAGTGTTATCTCCAATGATTGTTTTCTATTGTTTCAGTGCTATTTAGTACTAATTAGTTAGTACTGTTTCACGGATATATGGTTTTCACTCTATCAAATCCAATGACATGTAACTTTATGTTATAATTTGGATGAGATGAAGCAGTTTAGCCAAGAAAATCAAAGTTAAAATAACTTTATTTAACCACGTTATATCGTATAAGGTGTTGGACTCATTCCAAAACTGTATGTGTATAAATACATATACAGCTATTTCAAAAAAGGTTGGTGAAGGTTTTGTTGCATCTTGCATATACCAAGCCCGAAATGCACTATGGGCGACGTGAGTCACAACAGTGTGGACTCTGGGACACCCCATTTTTCTTTACACATTTGGAACCATCATTAAATTGTATGCAAAAAAAGTTTGAGTTTCTAATTACTTTGTGCTTTAGTAGTCAGTCACCTTAAGTAATTAATAATTCTTATTTGGCATTTTTTCATTTTCCTATTTTCATTATTATACGACAAGGGTATTGCAATTAAGAAACTATTAATTACATCTATGGTAATTAAATATGGTGTCTAAGATTAGAGCAGTCGTTTACGGTTATGACTCCTATTGTGTTATGTGCACGTAGCACAGGATTACTTATTATTAGACAAAACTGACAGGATTAACGTTTCGTGTTATTGGTTGTACAAACAATCTTGTACAATCGATGTTGTAAGAGACATGGAACTAATAAAAACACTCAGAACTTCTTTTATTTTAAAATTAACCCTTCGGGAATTACTACATTATTTATCGATAAATAAGATGACGAGAAGTTGCGTAATCATTTTTTACTAGATATTTCGATCGAAATCCATCGATCATCATCGGTTACAATTCGTAATAAGGTGTACAACCCTATATATAGCTAATGATATGTGCATTCACTCGCGTGAATGTTACAACACTATATACACCTATTTCAAATAACGTCGCGTTCAAAGCAACAAGCGTCAAGTAGCACAGGATTACTTATTATTAGACAAAACTGAACAAGACTGACTGAAGTGCATGCTGGTTTTGTGTTGTCAAATTATTCAAATCAGACCTATTTTCTATGGAACGAAGTGTGATATGCAAACAAGCACGTGACAATGTTCACATTTTGTAATTAGTCCTTATTAGTCGAGCATTCACTTCGGTCTTGGCTTGACGCTTGTTGCTTTGAACGCGACAACGTTATTTGAAATAGGTGTATACACCTAGTTTCAAAACACGTTGACAACCGGCGATCTGAAATGGATGATCTGAGATCAAGACGAATTATGGGAAACTGAGTTTCTTTACATGCGAAATTCATTCATCTGTTTATTCACTCCTCACGCCTGGAATCACGAACGATATATGGCGGAGGTTAACCTGAATTTTCAAAAGTTTCAGATCATCCAATTCAGATCGACCATTGTCAACGTTTTTTGAAATAGGTGTATGTATATTATTTTTATACACTTACGATGCTTGTAATTGTCACAACTGAAGATGGCAGCAGATCTGTCGAAACATGTCTTACAAACTAAAAAATGCTGTCCTTACTTTAAGAATCATACTATACCTGCTACTCACTAGGCCTTTTGGTAACTTAATAAAAGTGAATACGAACTTCAGATATATCGTATTCACTTTTATTATCAAACTATATGCCAGGAAATACACAATTAAAATCAACTTGTTGTGTTCAATAAACTTGTTTATTATTGCCTCATAATGTCTACACCAACCAGCAAACAATGTCTTGTTTGGTATAGTTTATTTATGTTGAATATTTCTGCGGTATTCCAAACGATAATTGAACTTTTACTCCTGACAACATCGAGTAGTGCACAGAAATAATGTTACGGATAAAAAGCCTTTTTTGTGAAATCCTTCTTGAAGGGAGATTGATTTAAGTCAAGCTAACCAAATGGAGGCTTTCTTTTGTGGATCTCAATTCTCCACTTTGAAGAGTTTATGAGGTGTTTGCGTGTCGTGGCGCGTTTCGATCCAGTTGGTTGTGAATTCCTACTGCGCCATCTTGCTTGCACTGCACGTATGTCACTCATTGTTTCAAGGCTTTGAGTCATACTTTTACATCGTCTTACTGGTCTCACTGGTTCATCGACCGATTGACCGCCAAACCGCGGCATCCTCGACACATCAAAAGAGGTTTTAGCATCAGAGTAAATACGCGGCAAACTTAGACAGGTTGTGGTTTGATACGCGGAGTCAATCTGTAATTGACTGTCTGCAGGAGGTGCAGGATTGTTCCAGAATTGTGTACTTGGTGTTTGTGCTTCCACAGTCACCGACGATGCACTTGAACGTGAACTATTGAATGCCATGAGTGATTGTCGTCGTTGGTTCACTGGACTTTTGTTGCTATCCAGATACAAACCATTCTTGTTCCTTGATGAAACACCATTTTTTAAGTTGGGTAAGATTAAGTAAGGTTCACGGGACATTCCGTTCTGCTCAAAGGGCGATTTATCAGGTTCTACTGTGTAGTAATTGTTGACCTCATCCGTTTTCATTGCTTGTAATGTACTTATGGCTCCTTGCAAAACACTGAAAAAGTCATGCCCATTGACTTTCTTGTTGTTAGGAAAACTACAGCGTTTAGCGTTGATATCTTGTTTCTTGAACTCATCACCTGACGACACTCCGTCAGTCTGCATGGCTGTTCTACTTGTTTGTTTACTGTGTTTGCTTGACGTGAATTTAAAAGTTAAGTACATAGGAGGGTATTAGATGAACTCACCACTTCACTGGTTTATATACGTCTAGCATACAATTGTTGAATCAGCCAATCATGTGCGACTACTGTGCCTGAACAAAGAGAATGAGGATTTAACTCAAAGCACAGTACAAAGGGTACAGTCTTTGAGGCGATACAAAGCATTTTATTCAATCCTGAAAGTAAAACTCTCCAAAATAGATTTTTGTGATGAAGAAGTCACAATCGTTCCTTCAAGAGACCATTTGATGCTCACTCAACATCACTACGAATACCAATCAGTCTCTATGTCCAACAAATCAAAGCCTAAGTGATGCAGGTCATCGGTGCGAACTAACAAAAGCAAACAATTAATATGTGGAACTTATGTCTGTAATTGACGTTTGCCCATTGCCAAGTGATACAGTTTTGTTGATGATACCGTGTAGAGGAAAGGACTTGATGGATCCATTTGGTTTTAGCGATGACAGTCTTGGTGCCGACCAGGAAACAAATATGGAGTATAAAACAGAGCTCATGCATATTTACTCTTTTGAAATTAAGACACAAGATTCAAAACCAAGTTTTTTGTCTCAGTTAAAAGAGAGCAAGGAACATCGCGAAGCAATACAAGACATGCTTAAAGCAAGTCAAGAGCATGAATTGACACGCAAAGAGGATTTGCACAAGTTAAGCTACAGTGATGTATCAATTCAATGGCCACAACCTGAAGTACGTCCTGCACAGCAACTATCGCCCTCGTCGCACGACACTGATAAGAATACGGTTGCTAAAAGACGAATATCCCTGCCAGCCCTTTCAAAGAATAGTGCGCCATATATGCTGACAAGACAACGTCTTTCACAACACAACAGCATCAACAAACCATCATTTATTTTACCGAGGATATCTGAGTATGTCTCACAAAGGCAACACTCGCCGGTGATAGAAACTGCACAACAAACTCAAAGTTTATATAGTGAAAAGCACCTGAACAAAGTAAAACAACGAAGAAGAAGCTACAGTTGTTCAAGGTCTACTGCGAGCAGTGTAGTTTCTTGGGGAGATTTGTCCGAGCAAAGCCAACGCAGCACGAGAAAACAGAAATGGAGAATCAGGATACATCACAGAAGTTTCAACCTTTTAAAGCAAGAACAAGACAAAGGCACCAAGTTGAAAGACATAGACAAGGCACATTCTATTTTACCTTTTATTAATAGGTAATTCTGCCACAGTGAGAACATGTACAGAATGAATCAAATACCCCATTGGACGTTTATTTGTAAACTAGCCTTCGTAGTTCCATGGCATGGCATCGAAACTGAGTAGAACAAGACAAAGGCACCAAGTTGAAAGACATAGATAAGGCACATTCTATCTGCCACAGTGAGAACATGTACAGAATGAATCAAATACCCCATTGGACGTTTATTTGTAAACTAGCCTTCGTAGTTCCCATGGCATGGCATCGGAACTGAGTAGAACCTGCCTGATAAACTGATAATACTAAATGACTTGCCGATCGATCGATCGGTCAAGAGGGAGGTCAATCGCTGGAAAAATCGCACGCGGCTAAATTCATTGGAAAGTAGTTGGAAATAAATGTGTAAGCACAACACTGCACGATATCCGCGCGATGGGAAACCTTTACGAATTATGAAACATAGATGGTAAGGTTTTTTTAGAGGAGATTTCCAAACAATAATTCGTTGGAAATTCCAAGGTTTGAGGACTGGATTTTTTGCAGTGAATAAGTAAGTAAAATACACGAGTTCTGAGAAAGTTAAGCTTTTATTTCAATATTGAAATCAATAAAATCTACAATAAATTAACGCTATTAAGCAAAACAACCTTTCCAATGTACAACCATAATATATTAAAGGGTTTTAGATGTTTTGTGCCGAGTGTTGCGTTTTCTTTGTTCTTCTATTACAGGTTGAATTCGTGGAAGTCGAGTCTCGTTTAAAACATTTCTTTTTTGGTTAACAGATGTATAGTTGTTGGATTTCATCAATTTTCTTTCTTCTCGACTGAACAAAGGAACGTTATAGACTATGTTTGATACTTTAGAAACTCGTCTTTCATCGAAATCATCGTTCGCTGTGCCAAGTACGCCATTGTTTGTCTTCGCAGGCTTTGTGGTTACGCCGTTGCCACGGGTTACGTGGCGTAATGCTATAATCGATCGATTTCCAAGTCTAGGGAGTCCTGTAACCCAGTTATAGAATTCTGATTCGTTAGACAGGTTTCTTCTCATGATTCTAGGAACATTAGCAGTAGTACAAGTTATTGGTGGAAATAAATCCACACTCCTTTGCGTTTTCAGAGTATTGCGTTTACGTAGAGTCTCCAATCCACTAAATGTCTGTTCGCGTCTCAATAACGAAGTTTTATCCATGGCAATCGAGCCCTTTCTCGATTCGTTGTCCAAACGATTTTTTTCTTTCATCATAGAAATAAGATCTTGTTTGACTTTGCGTTCTTCGAGCTTATGTTCTATACTTGATTGAATTCGTTCTCTATCGATGGCCTTGTTAATCACTTCGAGTTTTTTTGTCCCTTCTTGGAAGATTGCCAATGCCTTATCATACACGGACTGGTGCATGACTTCAAACAACACTCACAGAATTCCTTGAGTAGACTCGAAATGTGCAAGGGAAAGCGTTTATCAAAGGCGTAATGGTGTTTGATATTCTAGATTTGCATGGCATAATTCTTAGTTCATAAAGGATGTCATTTTAATGATTCCTATGGGAATAAAGTACAACAAGTATAATCATCTAGCAGGATTAACATCCATACACCGTAATACACTATCAGCACATGTCAATATAGCTGTTATAACAATACTACTTGTTAGTTTTGTCGTATAGTTCTAATATATAAGCATTACGACATACTAAGTCAAGCAGCATGTGTACTCCCGTGTGACTTTTATGAAGAAAGCAAGCCACCTATCTAGATATGTTAAGACATCCCTAAGGAACAATAAAAACTTTGTTGACAGTCTGTCAACTTGCTAGTATGCCCGTTAAGGGCATATTAAAAATGGCCATCCGACCTCTAGCATGGAAACGAGGCTGAAGCTTTTTTGGCCATAAAAAACATGTTATTTATGACAAATGATCATGAAAGTAATAGAGATGATCAATTAACATCAAAGTATTAGCTATAAGTTATCAGAGTTGTGATCACGTGACTAGAAAGTGGTTGCATGGAAACGAGGCTCCAATTTACAAAATGCTTATAATTGCTATATATAGGTAAATTTTAGCTATTGTGAAAAAGTGATTATGAATGCTAATCACGTGATCAGAAACATCAAAGCGAGGCTAGATGTCTCAATTTCAGGGTACATAGTAATATTTATATGTAAAAGGATTTGATTCTATAATGTTTGGAGTATTTCTGCGTGGAAACAACTTATACTACTATTATGGTACTTCAATAAGAACTTTCATCATCATCATCATCATCTTGAAAAGCAACATCACTGTCATCATCAAAATCATCATCGTCGTCAATGGGGATCGTTGTTAAATTCTCGCAGATTCTATCTTCTGTATCAGAACATCTGCATAAATCGGTACATGGCAATCTAGCTTTCCTACACTGACAATTAATGACTTGTTGAACTGCGTGTCTTGATACATCCACACTTTATGAGATCGATTACTGCGGTGCTGGTGACAGTGGTGTCATTACTGGTGACCACTCATTTTCTTGCAACTCCCACCCATACCCTTGTGGCGATGGTAAGGTAGGATTGACAGCTGTGTCATGTTCCCATATCATAGCTTGGTAGTGAGCTCTCTTGATGCCTTCTAGAAGTGCTGATAGGGTAGGTGGGAGACTCTCAGATTGGGCCTGCTTTTTCTTAAACAGCCATGGTCCAATAACGTGTCAAGCTTCACACCAAGAAGATGTCCCATCTACAAAGACGAAAGTGAACAAGAAGAAGCAGACCCCAAAATGATGCTAAAATGCTACGACCATTCAAATTCATTCCCCAGACACTAATGTGCTTGCTCTTGCACTCAGACGGTATCCACAGCTATGTAAAGACACGTCCTTTGTAACTGGTGTTGGGCAGAGGCGCCGGGTTATTCCATTGAACCCAATCTTCAGAGCCTTTGATGAAGAAAAAGCAGCAGCTTGACCTGGATTCCATGTAATGACTGGACGGCAAATAACACTGGGAGCTTTGCTGGTTAAGGCAAGTTAACATCCTGGAAGATATTTCACGAAAGTAGCAGAGATATCCTTGCTGCATTTAGAGATCTTGGTACCACCCTTAATCCATCAGAAGCAACTTTGACTGGGCTTGAGCAGTTCGTGTGTAAACTGTACATTCCAAACACGCACTTCACACAAGTCCAGGAGGTTAGGTGGTGGCTGTTTAAGAAAAAGCAGGCCCAATCTGAGTCTCCCACCTACACTATCAGCACTTCTAGAAGGCATCAAGAGAGCTCACTATACCAAGCTACAAATGTATGACATGGGAACATGACACAGCTGTCAATCCTACCTTACCATCGCCACAAGGATATGGGTGGGAGTTGCAAGAAAATGAGTAGTCACCAGTAATGACACCACTGTCACCAGCACCTGAGGCAGTAAATATCCATCTCATAAAGTGTGGATGTATCAAGACACGCTGTTCAACAAGTCATTGTCAGTGTAGGAAAGCTGAATAATAATAAATAATAAATACTCAGTTTTAACGTGTCAATCAATCTAGCATTACTGCTAATTGGGGACACGACTCTCACACTCACACTCGACAACTTCTTACTACATTCTATATTCTCTACACCCAACACTCATCTCACTAGTGGGGGCATGACTCTCACACTCACTTCAACTACAACATTCTATGTTCTATACACCCAACACTCATCTCACTAGTGGGGACACGACTATCACTTCTTACTACATTCTGTATTCTGTACACCCAACACTCATCTCACTAGTGGAGACACGACTCTCACTTCTTACTACATTCTGTATTCTGTACACCCAACACTCATCTCACTAGTGGGGACACGACTCTCACTTCTTACTACATTCTGTATTCTGTACACCCAACACTCATCTCACTAGTGGGGACACGACTCTCACTTCTTACTACATTCTGTATTCTGTACACCTAACACTCATCTCACTAGTGGGGACACGACTCTCACTTCTTACTACATTCTGTATTCTGTACACCCAACACTCATCTCACTAGTGGGGACACGACTCTCACTTCTTACTACATTCTGTATTCTGTACACCCAACACTCATCTCACTAGTGGGGACACGACTCTCACTTCTTACTACATTCTGTATTCTGTACACCTAACACACTCATCTCACTAGTGGGGGCATGACTCTCACTTCTTACTACATTCTGTATTCTGTACACCTAACACACTCATCTCACTAGTGGGGACACGACTCTCACTTCTTACTACATTCTGTATTCTGTACACCTAACACACTCATCTCACTAGTGGGGACACGACTCTCACTTCTTACTACATTCTGTATTCTGTACACCTAACACACTCATCTCACTAGTGGGGACACGACTCTCACTTCTTACTACATTCTGTATTCTGTACACCCAACACTCATCTCACTAGTGGGGACACGACTCTCACTTCTTACTACATTCTGTATTCTGTACACCTAACACACTCATCTCACTAGTGGGGGCATGACTCTCACTTCTTACTACATTCTGTATTCTGTACACCTAACACACTCATCTCACTAGTGGGGACACGACTCTCACTTCTTACTACATTCTGTATTCTGTACACCTAACACACTCATCTCACTAGTGGGGACACTCATCTCACTTCTTACTACATTCTGTATTCTGTACACCTAACACACTCATCTCACTAGTGGGGACACGACTCTCACTTCTTACTACATTCTGTATTCTGTACACCTAACACACTCATCTCACTAGTGGGGACACGACTCTCACTTCTTACTACATTCTGTATTCTGTACACCTAACACACTCATCTCACTAGTGGGGACACGACTCTCACTTCTTACTACATTCTGTATTCTGTACACCCAACACTCATCTCACTAGTGGGGACACGACTCTCACTTCTTACTACATTCTGTATTCTGTACACCTAACACACTCATCTCACTAGTGGGGGCATGACTCTCACTTCTTACTACATTCTGTATTCTGTACACCTAACACACTCATCTCACTAGTGGGGACACGACTCTCACTTCTTACTACATTCTGTATTCTGTACACCTAACACACTCATCTCACTAGTGGGGACACGACTCTCACTTCTTACTACATTCTGTATTCTGTACACCTAACACACTCATCTCACTAGTGGGGACACGACTCTCACTTCTTACTACATTCTGTATTCTGTACACCTAACACACTCATCTCACTAGTGGGGACACGACTCTCACTTCTTACTACATTCTGTATTCTGTACACCCAACACTCATCTCACTAGTGGGGACACGACTCTCACTTCTTACTACATTCTGTATTCTGTACACCTAACACACTCATCTCACTAGTGGGGACACGACTCTCACTTCTTACTACATTCTGTATTCTGTACACCTAACACACTCATCTCACTAGTGGGGACACGACTCTCACTTCTTACTACATTCTGTATTCTGTACACCCAACACTCATCTCACTAGTGGGGACACGACTCTCACTTCTTACTACATTCTGTATTCTGTACACCTAACACACTCATCTCACTAGTGGGGACACGACTCTCACTTCTTACTACATTCTGTATTCTGTACACCTAACACACTCATCTCACTAGTGGGGACACGACTCTCACTTCTTACTACATTCTGTATTCTGTACACCTAACACACTCATCTCACTAGTGGGGGCATGACTCTCACTTCTTACTACATTCTGTATTCTGTACACCTAACACACTCATCTCACTAGTGGGGACACGACTCTCACTTCTTACTACATTCTGTATTCTGTACACCTAACACACTCATCTCACTATTTCGTTTTTAATGAGGGAGGAAAACCGGAGAAAAACCAGCGAAGCAAGGGAGAGAACTAACTGACAAACTCAACTCACATGAAGCGCCCGGATTGCCATGTACCGATTTATGCAGATGTTCTGATACAGAAAATAGAATCTGCGAGAATTTAACAACGATCCCCATTGATGTTGATGATGACAGTGATGTTGCTTTTGAAGAAGACGATGATGATGATGAAGGTTCTTATTGAAGTACCATAATAGTAATATAAGCTGTTTCCACGCAGAAATACTCCAAACATTATAGAATCAAATCCTTTTACATATAAATATTACTATGTACCCTGAAATTGAGACATCTAGCCTCGCTTTGATGTTTCTGATCACTTGATTAGCATTCATAATCACTTTTTCACAATTGTATGAAATACTATGATAGAACTCTAAGTATGTTGACAGCTAAAATTTACCTATATATAGCAATTATAAGCATTTTGTAAATTGGAGCCTCGTTTCCATGCAACCACTTTCTAGTCACGTGATCACAACTCTGATAACTTATAGCTAATACTTTGATGTTAATTGATCATCTCTATTACTTTCATGATCATTTGTCATAAATAACATGTTTTTTATGGCCAAAAAAGCTTCAGCCTCGTTTATGCCCTTAACGGGCATACTAGCAAGTTGACAGACTGTCAACAAAGTTTTTATTGTTCCTTAGGGATGTCTTAACATATCTAGATAGGTGGCTTGCTTTCTTCATAAAAGTCACACGGGAGGTATTTTCATGACACTTGCTGCTTGACTATACGCTATCAGGAGATATGTAACTGAGGCTTGTGCAATCTTGGCTTGCGTGGGATTCCTGTGTATTCTTCAGAATCATTCACTTTCTGAGTTCTTTTTGCTAAAAGTCGATATTCAACAACAATCCTCTCGTTACTATGGTTACAAACACGTTTTGTTTCATGGAAAGTTTTCGGTGTTTGTGCCGGCAAAACGTCGATGTGTTTTTGCTGTAAGTCAGTAACCAAGTCAGCTTGTTGATGGCTGCTACCACATCTAGAACCTGTTTTCTTGAATTGATTTGCAGTTCTTTCTTCTACATGCTTTTCCAACATGTTCACTTTGTTTTGAAACTTTCTTTGTTCATTTGTCGCTTTGTAACGTTTTGCAGTGTTCGGTGTAACAGTCGCTTGTAGTTTGTCTTGTGACGTCTGTCGGTGTGTTTGGTTCACGTCAAAGAGGCTGCGTGTTCTTCTCGATACAACACTACGTCGTTTAGCTCGGAAATCTAAAGATGTTTTGTCTTTGAAGTCATCAGCAAAACATGGAATCAAACTATTTGTCGTTTCAGTTGAGTTTGTTTGAATGTTTATCAGCGGTGTTGCCATGGTGATGACGTCATCTTTTGACTTGGATCTGAAGTTCAGTGTCCGCGGTAAATACGGCAAACTACAAACACTTTCTGGTCGATCATTAGTTATAGCAGGAATCTTGTTCACTTGTTTAGGTTTGGATACTCGAATAGGAATCCTAGACGGTCGTAGAGGAGTTGTGTCGATAGTGGATTTCTTGATGGATGGAAGAGGTTTCTTCCTTTGAAAAACCATGGCTTGCAAACCTTGAAACGGGTTATTCAACTTGTCTTTTTCTCTTCGTGTCATTTCTTGTATTTCGGTGTATTTATTCCACGATTATAAGCTTCCTTGACAAAGTAAATGATATTTATTCGGTTGATATTGTTCACAGTACATCCTATCAATTGCTTTTTCCAAAGGATAGATATTTAATTAAAGATGATCTTGTCGTGTATTTTCCTAGTTGTACAAGCGCCAACCATCATTCCCAGTCAAGGTTAATAGCTTGTCATCAGCAGTAATTCTATGTCGAATAGAACAGTGTGTTGCGTGATCGCTGTGAGATATTTAGCCTTGTTTATATCTTGTTTTCCAGATGGTATCTGAGAAATGAGGCGTTTATTGGGTTATTTTCGCGTTGCATAATTAACTGATTTTGTTTTGATCAGTGAAGTGTTTTTGTACAACACTACCCTCATCATCGTGCTTCGTTAGATCTTGGTGTACAACACTACCCTCACCATCGTGCTTCGTTAGATCTCGTTCTATTTTCACGTCTGTCAATGTCCTCAACTGATTAAAAAGAAAATGAGAATACTGAAATAGGAACAGGAAAACATATTTGGTGTTTTCAAGGCAATTGTTGATATTACATTTATAGCTTAGTGTCAGCTCACCTTGTGTCGTGGTTTAGAAAAGTCTGAAGTGTAAAACGCCGTCTTAATAAACCGTGTTAGTAAAGTATTCCATTTACATTCAAGGTGTCAAGACATTATGCTGATATCTCGTTCAATGATTCAGGTGTATTCGCATTAGCGGACCAGGTTACTAACAAGACGGTTGCCAGAGATTCATCAATAATACTTTAGCACCACACAGCTGGATAAAAGAACGAGATCAAAGACGATTCTGATTGGATAGAACATCACGGATCAATAATATATGTGTCGATTCTCTTGTGTCCTATTCACTGTGAAGATCTCAATGCTACTTCCCGTAGTTTTGATGAACGAGGACATTGTTAGTGCGGGAAATGCTGTGAATGGTCATCACACTGTGTCTTGTATGATCATGTAATAGCTTGATCATAGTCTTTCTCTCTTTATAAGTTGTATTCTTTTTGTAAAACAGACACTTTAATGAGTGATGCTGATGTCACCTTGATCACGTGATCACCATTGTTACTTAAAATAATGTTTCACTCCTGATACCGCTGATTTATTGCTTAACACCGAACCATAGACCCACCCATAATTTAATTTATTTAATCAAATTCCAAATGCATTACATTCACAGTGAATCTAATGAATCTGAGATGGACCTAAACAGAATTCAAGATTCCCTACTATAGGCCACCTAAGATAGACCCATCCATAGACCCGCCCATCCATAGATCCATCCATAGACCCGCCCACCCATAGACCCATCCATAGACCCGCCCACCCATAGGCCCATCCATAGACCCGCCCACCCATACACCCACCCATCCATAGACCCACCCACCCATATACCCACCCATCCATAGACCCATCCATAGACCCGCCCACCCATAGACCCATCCATAGACCCGCCCACCCATACACCCATCCATAGACCCGCCCACCCATAGTCCCATCCATAGACCCGCCCACCCATACACCCACCCATCCATAGACCCATCCATAGACCCACCCACCCATACACCCATCCATAGACCCGCCCACCCATACACCCACCCATCCATAGACCCATCCATAGACCCGCCCACCCATAGACCCATCCATAGACCCGCCCACCCATAGACCCATCCATAGACCCGCCCCACCATACACCCACCCATCCATAGACCCATCCAAAGACCCGCCCACCCATAGACCCATCCATAGACCCGCCCACCCATAGACCCATCCATAGACCCGCCCACCCATACACCCACCCATCCATAGACCCGCCCACCCATAGACCCATCCATAGACCCACCCACCCATACACCCACCCATCCATAGACCCATCCATAGACCCGCCCACCCATAGACCCATCCATAGACCCGCCCACCCATAGACCCATCCATAGACCTGCCCACCCATAAACCCATCCATAGACCCGCCCACCCATAGACCCATCCATAGACCCACCCACCCATAGACCCATCCATAGACCCACCCACCCATATACCCACCCATCCATAGACCCGCCCACCCATAGACCCATCCATAGACCCACCCACCCATAGACCCATCCATAGACCCGCCCACCCATAAACCCATCCATAGACCCACCCATCCATATACCCATCCATAGACCCACCCACCCATAGACCCATCCATAGACCCACCCACCCATATACCCACCCATCCATAGACCCGCCCACCCATAGACCCATCCATAGACCCACCCACCCATAGACCCATCCATAGACCCGCCCACCCATAGACCCATCCATAGACCCACCCATCCATAGACCCACCCATCCATAGACCCGCCCACCCATAGACCCATCCATAGACCCACCCACCCATCCATAGACCCGCCCACCCATACACCCACCCATCCATAGACCCATCCATAGACCCGCCCACCCATATACCCACCCATCCATAGACCCGCCCACCCATATACCCACCCATCCATAGACCCACCCATAGACCCATCCATAGACCCGCCCACCCATACACCCACCCATCCATAGACCCGCCCACCCATATACCCACCCATCCATAAACCCGCCCACCCATATACCCACCCATCCATAGACCCACCCATAGACCCATCCATAGACCCACCCATAGACCCATCCATAGACCCGCCCACCCATATACCCACCCATCCATAGACCCACCCATAGACCCATCCATAGACCCGCCCACCCATACACCCACCCATCCATAGACCCGCCCACCCATACACCCACCCATCCATAGACCCGCCCACCCATATACCCACCCATCCATAGACCCACCCATATACCCACCCATCCATAGACCCATCCATATACCCACCCATCCATAGACCCGCCCACCCATATACCCCCACCCATCCATAGACCCACCCATAGACCCATCCATAGACCCACCCATAGACCCACCCATATACCCACCCACCCATAGACCCGTCCACCCATATACCCACCCACCCATAGACCCACCCACCCATAGACCCACCCGCCCACACATATACCCACCCACCCATATACCCACCCATCCATAAACCCGCCCACCCATACACCCACCCATATACCCACCCACCCATAAACCCATAGAAACACTCAGCCAATTAATGAACTCATTGAGAGGAAAAACTACAACAAAACCATCTAGTGAATGCAGTATTTACAATCATTAATTCTAGCTACAATATTTACACATATCTAATATGAAGTAGCTGTGGTCTATATGCAGTATTTACAATAATTATTACCACTAATTCTACAATAAACTACAATATTTACACAAATCTAATATGAAGTAGCTGTGGTCTATTAGTATGATAAGGGTTGAAAGAATAATAATTCTTACATTGGTATTTCATACGTGTAGTTTTATAATATATATATACTCGGTATACATACATACATACATATCTATATACTATATACTATATACAGCCCTTTGCAAAAATTCTGTAAATCAAGTATATCAGTATATCCATATATCGGGTGCATTATGGGTAATTGAAAAAGTCCCCTAAATGATGTTTCACACAAGCAACATTGGTGAAACTCTAGAATGTTATGTAATTTAGTCTCTAGTTTGTTGTTTGTAAGCCTCTGCTGCATATTTTGTGGAAAAACTCTAAAATAGTATTACCCATTATGCACCCGATATATGGATATACTGATATACTTGATTTACAGAATTTTGCCCGAATTGGCTGTACAAATATACTATATACATACAGTCATTTGCAAAAATTCTGGCCGCTACGAAATATCAATATATCGGGTGCATTATGGGTAATTAAATAATACTATTTTGAGTTTCCTAACTTATTAAATGAAGCAAAACTTACAAACAACAAACGTAAGACTAAAATAAACATTATACTAAATATTTCTACTAACTTTGCTGGCGTTAACCTGCTTTAAGGGGAATTTTCGATTATTTAATTACCCATAATGCACCCGATATATTGATATTTCGTAGCGGCCAGAATTTTTGCAAATGACTGTATATATACTGTATACATCGAATGTTACTGTGTTCCATGCCACTTTGACTCGAGTAAACAGTCAGGGTCGAAGGCTAAAGTAGGCCACCATGCTGGATTGTTGTGGTCCTAGCAATCATTACCCGTTTTTTCTCGCTGAAAGTTGAACGGCTTCGATTGGCGGGATGGCGTTGGACATTTCGGTCTTTGAAACTGAGCTTTGCTCGCCGTTTCACAACCCAAAGGTGGTAATGAAAGTGTACGTCTTCTCAACAAACCACTGCTAATAATTCGTTCGTCAAAAGGTAATTCTGTGTGAGAAAGGCAAGAATCTAGAAGGACGTCACTGCCTGCTCGTCCTCTACTATTCCAAGATGCTAGTTCTAAGCTTCTCGATTCTCCTGCGAAACTTTTGAATTTCTTGCGCGAGTATTGAGAGCTTGGTGGTATAGACGGCAAAGGTACGTCAAGCGGTTTTAGGAAAGCTTTCTTGAGCACAATGTTTTCGTACATAATGCTCTCATTGATGTCTTGTTCTTGATTTCGAACCACGTTCAATATTTCTTCCACGTTCTCATCTGTAGGAAGAATTCGTCGGAAGGAAGATGTTTGATGGAGTTGGTTTTCCATTTAGCTGTGTTTAGTTAAGCATAGCTGTATGGAAATGAAAGCTCGCACGAGTTACGATTACTTCTCGTTTGTTCAAACCACGTTCTCTCAACAGGACAAAGTAAGCCAAACACGGTCCAAATACAAGGCTTATTCAATGCAGTGACAACTGAGGACAAAGTTAGTTCGTCTAGAGCAGATTTATAGTGTTGACTATTTTAAGTAAAGATCAGCCAACAAGCCTCATTGGTCATAGGTAAAAGAAATCAATAAAAAGGCATGGCTAACGATAATAGCGCAGTGTTTGGTGAAGGATGTATAACTTTAACGATAATAGTATGGATTATAGTCTTTACAAATACATTTCCGATGTCGTATTGTGGGGTGTTAAGCCAGATAATGGGACGCTCATAACCTGTGTGAGAACAACGTCTACAAACCAACACGAACTTTGGATGAAATTTCCTCACAGTAAATAATCATCATCAGTTATTGCTTCTTATAATCGCATTACACACAACCAACTTGATCGCCGAATAACGATGTACGGCATGCGACCACACCACTGATTGACGCTTAGAGTCCTATATATGGGCCTGCAGTAATCCGGCAATCAATAATGATGTACATGATCAAGAGACCATAATACATGATATAAAAGTACGTTACACCACGACTTAGAGACCTAAAAGCCTGCAGTAATCAATCAATAATGATGTACATGATATAAAAGTACGCTACACCACGACTTAGAGACCTAAAGGCCTGCAGTAATCAATCAATAATGATGTACATGATATAAAAGTACGCTACACCACGACTTAGAGACCTAAAGGCCTGCAGTAATCAATCAATAATGATGTACATGATATAAAAGTACGCTACACCACGACTTAGAGACCTAAAGGCCTGCAGTAATCAATCAATAATGATGTACATGATATAAAAGTCATAGGCAGCCCAACTATTGCTTTTGAGGCTACTAAATAATCAAATAAAATGATATTTGCGTCTTTTTTATGGGTTTCCTGTGGTAGAGTGCGCTCCCTGTGCTGAGTAACGTCCTATGTCGGGATTCCTGTGTGTGTTCCGCATACACGCGCGCGCTCTACCACAGGAAACCCATCAAAAAAGGTGCAATGGTTGGGCTGCCTGTGTAAAAGTACGCTACACCACGCCTTAGAGACCTAAAGGCCTGCAGTAATCAATCAAAACATGTGAAAACTGTCCTAAAATTAAAAGACTTAAGAGTTTTGTACTTATTAATGATGTGTGCTCTAATCAGATCGTATAAGCTAATATCGTCGATTCTGATTGGCTGAAAAATAACACTTGTCAGCATCTACCAAAACTGGAAATGCATTGTGGGACATAACTTGGTTGCTTCCATGACCGCCTTGCATTGTGGACCATATGGTATGCATTGTGGGTCGCGTGCGTGCGTGCGGTGATCCTTACGTTTATTTCAAAAGTCAGATGACGAATGACATGAAGTGAACTTAACATCTATTATGCCAGCAGTACATCGACGATAAGTCAGACGTGCACAGCTGCTAGAAACGACGAAACTTTATACAATGTTGTCAGTATTCATATTGGTACTCTGACAGCATAAGCACTTTAATATGAATGGATAATTGTAAATGCTGCTAGCTGTGCTCGCCGCCTGAATAGATAACTAAGCACGCGCTCCCACACCATGGCGAGATATCAAACAGGAAAAAACGGGAATTAAACGCGATAACAAGCAAACTGATCAACCAATGTTGCTGATACAACTTCCTTGTTACAGAATGAGCCTTCCTTTTCAAAAAGGAAATAGATTTATAATTAATAAAAACAAAATCCACTAGAATGAAAAAGCCATCAATCTTATAATTAGCTTATTTTTCTTTCATCGCTCCTTCAATTCCTCTTCGTTCAGTTTCTAGTTTTTCGATGAAAATGAACAAACGAATTAATGAAGGAAAAAGTTAAGTTTGTAATATCATCACTCCTTCTGGAAACAGCTGTAGTTTAATTAGACTGAAAGTGCAGTTGGATCTACAGGGGACTTAAGCATTTCATTTGCTAAAAGCACAAATTAACCAACGATAACATCATCAAAACACAGTTTTTGTGAAACAGTTGGGTGAAAACTTTGTTGTGGACATGTTGCTATGGTGACAAAATAAACAATACCCAGATATGATGACTAGAAGTCAGTTGACAAAACACAAAACAGGTTTTGTTTTATAAAGCAGTGGATGGCGTAAAGAAGACCTCGTTAGCTCTAAGGTAGGCTTGACTAACAAAAACTAGTTTCTTTTGTCTGACGTTTTCGTCAGTCTGTAATAAGAAACAAAATACGCTTAGCACAAAAGCACAAAAGTTACGACTTTAAACAAGACGATATCGGACTACTTTAAAGCCGTG